>JAODFZ020000874.1:0-10864 GCA_027574845.2 Deinopsis erosa
CTCGACAATGAATCTATCTGCCAAATTTCAGCTCGATCCGATCACAGGAAGTGGGTTAATTTGCCGTGGCAAGATTTGCATCCCACCGATATACATACATACAAATGCGAAGTTAATGTAGAGAGAGTAAAAAGTAATGAAAATTTAATTTTACACAAATAAGTTTTTTGTTATCTAAAATAGAATAAATAAGAAATTAATTTTCAGAAAAACTTATTATCAAACTATTATTAAAATTAAAATTATTATTTTATTCAACTAACAATAAGAACAGTAAAATTTTAGGATTGCTTGTATTATCACAAACATAATTTTTTGGTATTGACTGAAGGAAAATAAGTTTTGAAATTAGTAAAGGTTTTAAGGAATTTAATATAAAATTAAATATGTATGTACTGCAACCGCATTTCATGTTAGTTTTTCTTTTTATCATTCATAAAATTTTACGGCACTCAGACTGCGCTCTTAAACAAAGTATTGCATGTTTAGCAATTACGAAAACGACTTAGCAAACCAATATTTAAGATATACGAGTAAAACTTCAATAAATTTGTTTGAACTGATTCCGTCATACTCATAAAATCATGTAACTAACAACAGTAATGTAACAAGTAGTGTAATCCACACCCTCACATAAAAATGAATTAATTGAATATTAAAATAAAAAAATGAAAGAGGAGAAAATGAACTTATTTATTCATCCGTTTGAATAAATCAAATTTTAATATCTTTACTTATATTGTATTGTATTATGGAAGAGACAACTTTATTATATATTTTAAAAAAATATGGATAAAGCGTTCGTTTTATGACGACCTCATTACCAAATATGGATAGTGGATAAAAAATGTCTTACAATACAAGTGCAAGTATGACGTCATTTTGCATAAATATAACCTTTGCCTTAGAATGAAAACAACGCATATGTATTATAATAACAACTGTTGCAAATGTTAATGACAAATCCATTCTTCGCATGACATGCCATCCGCCTCAACAATTGTTTTAACAATTATGTTTAGTTTAAAATTCTTTCTATAATATTACATCATTTTCACGGAAGATGAATCAAAATTATATTGCATTATATCGGCTCATCGAATTGATTAGTTATTGTAAGCTGAATATTAGATGTTCGTTTTACCGTTTTCACTTGAAGGCTTTTTCCTTATGTTGATATATTAGAACATGCAAACATAATGCAAAATTGGAGCTTTGTCTTTCTGTTGAAATTTGTTTTCGTAGTGTGAATTTGAACAAACATACAAAGGTCTAATCATAGGCTATCAATTTGCCTTGGACATAATTTAAAAGAAGCGAAATATCTAAATATAAATGAAACGAATTCAAGAAATTGGTCAATTAAATAAATTTTTTATGATTGTGGAGGTCAGAAAAGCTATCAACATCAAATACTAGTTACATACAGCATATTTCTATTACATATTTATAGATTTATGTTGTGTTTGTATAAATAATATGAAATATGTGCTTTTTCATGAAAATTATTGTTAAGAGGCTAAGGGTTTCTCTTAGTTAATAAAATTTACAGAAATGCGAATATAGGTCATGCAAATGTTATCAAAAAAAACAAATTTTATTTAAATTTTATTTATAATTTTTAGGTACATAATTTTGTTTCGCATATTAAATTAATTAAATATGTATTGAAAAATTGCTTTGCCTGAATATAAATCAATTTAAATAAAGAAATAAATTTTGTTTTTTTAATAAAAGTTTTTTAAGTTCATCGTTATAAATAATTTTGCTTCTTCATTGAAAATTATTACCTTTAGTCATTATCGTTTTTACGACCATACAAAACAACTAGAAATGAAAATCAATTTACTTTCAATATAATGAACATTTATGAATCAAATCTCTGCACGAGATAAATATAAATTTCGTTAAATATTTAGTAAAAACAGTAAACTTTGATTTATTGGCTAGAAGTATATGGAAGAATGCATATTGCTTTTATAATTATCCAACCTAGGTGACTGATTCAGAGACAGACAAGAAGGTTCGAGGTCAGGAACTTGAAAATGCACTTACTAGTGAACGACCACACATGCAGCCTGATTTCGTATGCTCAAACAATTTATTGTAAATTGATAATTTCAATTAACCCCCAAAAATGCCAATAATAAATTTTCGGCGATGGATCAATTATAATAATTAAAATCGTGCTGTGTGCCGTTATATATTTAAATATCTTTTGCAAATTCGGCTCGCATGACAAATATTTAAACATCTTAACATCATATGCTGCATGTTATTATTATAAAAGGAATGGAAATATTTATTTCCAATAAAATTTTATATTTCCGCAATCATAAAACATTTTATTTTAAGCAATTTGAAATGGATAATTATAATTCAAACAATTACTATTGAAATGGTTCACATTTATTGAATAAGAACTACAAACGACCATAAGGCTACAACATTTAGCGCTTTTTCTTGTTTATTGTGAGAAAAATTGGTAAAGCAATAATCCATTTCTGATGTATGCATGTCGATGCATTTGAAGATTTTCTGAATGTGAAAATAAGTTCAAAGACTTTATACATCGCATTTCTGGAAATAGACTGTATAAATATTTAGTTGTATTATCAAAACATATAAACATTGTTGTAAGACTAAAATTATACAGAATTTATAAACATTTCATAACTGGAAGCTTAAAGGGGTCAAGCATCTTTCATGTTCGAATTAATTTTGTTTAATTGGATTATTTACTTCATTTTAGGCTTGTACTGGTTGTCAAGATGCATACACATGTAACTGTTCTGGTTTGAAAGGAAGGCAAGGAGGTGAAGGCTTTCATGGAATGCCAGGTCAACAAGGAGATTATGGTGAGGTTGGTCCTCTAGGTCCTTCAGGTCCTAAAGGTGAAAAGGGCGCAATGGGTGATTATGGCGTATTAGGAGACAAAGGATTTAGAGTAATATATTCATTTGTTTTTCTATTTGTTATTTTTGATAAATATATTTGTATATTTGCTAGGGGGATGATGGTCAAAAGGGTTATCCTGGAGCTGGTGGTTTAAGTGTAAGAATATAATTAATAAAGTTTATAGTTCTATGGACTTAATTGTTTTTTGTTTTCTTAGGGTTTGCCTGGTCAAGCAGGTGTACGAGGACCCGTAGGAATTGATGGTTGTAATGGTACTGATGGAGCGCCTGGTACTTATGGAATTCCTGGTATTCCTGGTCAAAGAGGTCTTCCAGGATCGTTTGGACCACAAGGTCCTCAAGGAGAGCCCGGTGAAGGGGGAGGTAATTCTATTGGTACAAAAGGTGATCGTGGCGATGATGCGTACGATGGAATTCCTGGAGGACAAGGCATAATGGGATTTATGGGTCCACCTGGCTATTCCGGAGCACCTGGAGAAAATGTAATGCAATTTAATTAAGTTACGCTAATATTTATTTGAAATGATATCTGTAGGGATATCCGGGCGAACGAGGATATCCTGGAGTGAAAGGAGACCAAGGCGATACCAAAGTTGGAATTCCAGGACAGAAAGGTGATTCAGGAAATGAAGGAGAACCGGGTGCACCTGGAAGAGAAGATGAGAATTTAATTGAGCCCCCACCACAACCACCACTTAAAGGTCTCAAAGGCGTAAAGGGTATAAAGGGTGAACAAGGTTTTAATGGTACAAGAGGAGAAATGGGAGACAGAGGTCTACAAGTAAATGACTTTTACTAAACACTTACTTTTGGTTTTATTTATAGTATGTTTTATTAGGGAAATCGTGGAGTAACTGGGGAACAGGGATATAAAGGTGAACCTGGAATTGATGGTTGGCGTGGCAAACAAGGACGACAGGGACCAGATGGACCTAGTGGAGAAAAAGGTGATAAAGGAGCTCCTGGTTTTGAAGGTGCAAATGGTGAAGATGGATTAAAAGGATTACTTGGCGAGGCGGGAAGGCCTGGATTGCCTGGACCGCAAGGTTATGAAGGTCCTCCTGGTGTTTATGACCCGAACTTAGATGAAGAAGGCAAGTTTGGTGTCGTTGGTGTACAAGGTGATAATGGACCACCAGGAGAAAGAGGCATAGCTGGTATACCGGGACGACCAGGACCACCAGGTCCAATGGGACCTCCTGGAGCACCAGGGCCAAAAGGAATGATCGGTATTTCTGGTAAAAAAGGTGTATCAATAAAAGGGGAAAGAGGCGATGATGGAAATTTTGGATTTCCTGGAGAACCAGGACCAATTGGTCCAATAGGCCCCGCAGGAATTATGGGACTAAAAGGATATATTGGATTGGATGTAGTTGGACCACCAGGTGAAGACGGTATACCAGGAGTGCCTGGATTTATAGGACCTCCAGGTGATAGAGGCGATACAGGAACACCGGGTTCTAAAGGATATCCTGGATTTCAACAGTCTATAAAAAGAGGACCACCTGGTGAACGTGGACGTCCAGGATTCCCAGGACCACCAGGAGATGTAGGAATAAGAGGTTATGATGGATTGACCGGCTTTAAAGGTAAAAGAGGTGATGATTGCGGTATTTGCACGCCGGGAGCACCAGGTGATAAAGGCGATCATGGGGATAATGGAAGAAATGGTTACTCTGGACCGTTAGGATTACCTGGATTGCCTGGTCCTAGAGGACCTAAAGGCTCCAGTGGTCGCGTTGGTCAACAAGGTAGTAAAGGTTTACAAGGAATTGATGGTGCACATGGAACCCAAGGAACGCCTGGCGCGAAAGGTGAAAAAGGCTCATTAATTCTGCCTTTACCGATTATACAGCATGGAGATAAAGGAGATGTTGGTTTTCCTGGTAGAGAAGGAGAGACAGGAGATAAAGGAAATATGGGACCAGCTGGTTTAGGTGGAAGTAAAGGACAAAAAGGAGAAGTTGGTGATTTTGGTGAACGTGGAAGATCTGGAAAAGAGGGAAAACCAGGATATGATGGTCCAGTAGGGCAAAAGGGTGAACCAGCTAAAATACCGAAAGAATTTTTACGTGGAGACCGTGGTATTAATGGCTTACAGTACGTTTCATTTTTGTTCATTTAATTTACTGTATAGTTAATTATTTATTTTTAGTGGCACACCTGGTCCTAGAGGCGATGATGGTGCACTTGGCGAAATTGGCGATAGTGGAAGTTTTACAGCAGATGTGCAAGGCGAACCAGGAATAAGAGGAATTAAAGGAGAAATTGGAATGACAGGTTATAAGGGTGGTAAAGGAGAACGTGGTGACAAAGGTCTTCCGGGATTACAAGGAAACATTGGTTTAATGGGACCAGTTACACCAGGTGGCGAAGGTTTGAAAGGTTATCCAGGTATACCTGGTAATCAAGGCTTACGAGGATATCCAGGAGTAGCTGGAAAACCTGGAATTCCAGGTTTTTCTGCTTTAAAAGGCAAAAAAGGTGATAGAGGAGATCCTGGAAGTAGCATTTTATACGGAGAAATAGGAGGACAAGGTCCTCAAGGTATAAAAGGTGATAAAGGTGAAGACGGGCCACTTGGTTTTTCTGGTAGACCTGGTTATTCTGGAGTTAAAGGCACGAAAGGTTCTAAAGGTGCACCTGGTTATGTTGGTTTAACTGGTGTAAAAGGCATTAAAGGTCAAAGAGGTGCTATAGTTACTGGATTACCAGGTTTTCCTGGTTCTCCTGGAGCACCAGGTTTATTTGGTCCGATTGGTGATTTTGGTGAAAAAGGTAATGAAGGTTTAATGGGAGAGTTTGGACTACCTGGAATTAGAGGAGACCCTGGTTTTCCGGGATCGCCAGGTCTAGAAGGAGATGCTGGCATACCTGGATATGATGGTAGAGTTGGAAGACCTGGATTAAACGGAATTCCTGGCATGCAGGGCGAAAGAGGTGATAGAGGATATGTTGGCCCATCAGGACCAGTAGGTCCAGCAGGTTTTATTGGTATTAAAGGACGTAAAGGACCAATTGGTGATTACGGATTAGTTGGTTTACCTGGATTAGAAGGTCTTCCTGGCAATCCAGGTTTGCCTGGTGATGCCGGTTATCCAGGTCCTAAAGGAATGAGTGGAGAATCGTCTTTTAGTGGCTCAATAGGAGATAATGGTGAAGTTGGAATTGTTGGACAACCTGGCATTCCTGGAAGAGCGGGATTAGATGGAAATAGAGGAGAAATTGGATATCCTGGACAGCTTGTTATTGGTCCAATGGGAAGACCTGGACTAAGTGGTGATCCTGGGTTACCTGGATCTTATGGTATGGCTGGATTAAAAGGAGGAAAAGGTGATAATGGAATAGTTGGACCGTTTGGACCTCGTGGTGATTCGGGTACGCCAGGTTATAGAGGAGTAGATGGAAAACCTGGTTTAGATGGCTACAAAGGAGAAAGAGGTGACGTCGGAGATATGGGATATACAGGTATTAAAGGCAACAAAGGAATGGATGGTGATCCAGGATTAATGGGAAGACCTGGAATACCTGGTGACATTGGACTAACAGGACCAGCAGGACCAATTGGCGCTCCAGGACCTAAAGGTGATAAAGGATTGCCCGGGTTTTCATCATATGGAACAGTAGAAAGGGGTGAAGTTGGTATTCAAGGCATAGAAGGTCGACCTGGTCCTAAGGGCATTTCTGGCGATGTTGGATTTACTGGATATAGTGGAGAGAAAGGAAAACGTGGTGATGCAGGTTTACCAGGTTTTTCAGGCAATCCAGGAATAGATGGTTTGAAAGGAATGCGAGGTGACGTAGGTGCAAATGGACTAAACGGATTGCCTGGTCAAAATGCTGAAAGAGGAGATCCAGGATTTGAAGGATTGTCTGGAATAGATGGACTATTTGGTAGAGCAGGACAGAAAGGCGCTCCAGGAATATATGGTGACGAAGGTTTGCCTGGCTCACCTGGATTACCAGGATTCAGTCAAATTGGATTGAAAGGTATGCAAGGAAATCCAGGCAATATTGGAATGCCAGGTGAAAAAGGATATTCAGGACGAGATGGAAAGTATGGATTGCCTGGTGTAAAAGGTTTTAGAGGCCCTAGAGGTGATATTGGTTTGACTGCAAGCAGTTTTAAAGGAGAGCAAGGAGAGTTTGGTTATCAAGGGCCAGTTGGACCAATGGGATTAAAGGGAATGCAAGGTGAACCAGGAATGTTTGGCTTACCAGGTTTAAGAGGGCTTCCTGGATTCCGTGGCCCAACTGGAGATCGTGGATTTCCTGGATTAGACGGCTTGCCAGGATTTAAAGGATTTAAAGGTGAACAAGGAGAAGTGCTAGGAGGATTTTATCCAGGACAAAGAGGAGACAAAGGTTTGCCAGGAATGGATGGTATTCCAGGATTAAGAGGCTTATTTGGAGCACCAGGTGGACCAGGTTTGAAGGGAAAACGTGGCGAAAATGGAATGAATGGATTGGCTGGTCTACCAGGATTAAGAGGTCCTAAAGGTGAATTAGGAGATCAAGGATACGCTGGTCTCACAGGAGTGCAAGGACCACGAGGTTATCAAGGTGAGGTTGGTGAAGCAGCTCCTGCACCTCCAGGACCAAGAAGCAGGGGATTCTTTGTAACTAAACATTCACAAAGCGAACATATTCCAATTTGTCCAAGCGGAACAACTAAAATGTGGGATGGCTATTCGTTGTTACATATCATGGGTAATTCGAAAGCATTTGGTCAAGATTTAGGATCACCTGGAAGCTGTCTAAGAATGTTCAATACAATGCCATATCTCTTCTGTAATTTGAATGATGTTTGCGATTATGCGCAAGCAAATGATTACAGTTATTGGCTTTCAACAAACGAACCTATGCCAGCTATGATGACACCTATTCCATCACAGGAAGTACAAAGATACATTTCAAGGTAAGCAATTTAATGAATTATCCATTTCATTACTTACACCATTTTTATTAGGTGCTCCGTATGTGAAGCGCCGACGCGAGCTGTTGCTGTACATAGTCAAAGTATGCAAATTCCTCAATGTCCTGGTGGTTGGGAAGAAATGTGGGTTGGATACAGTTTCATCATGGTAATAATAATTATTTTTTTATTTATGAATTAAGTTTTTTATGAATTCATTTCTAGCATACCGATGCTGGTGCTGAAGGATCCGGCCAAAATCTGGCTTCACCAGGTTCATGCTTAGAGGAATTCAGACCTAAACCATTTATTGAATGTCATGGACATGGACGATGCAATTATTTCACTACCGCATATTCCTATTGGCTTGCAACGATCGAAGATTACGCAATGTTCTCGAAACCTAGACAGCAAACAATCAAAGCAGGAATGGATTTAACGTCACGAGTTAGTCGATGTGCAGTGTGCATTAGACGAATGGGTAACGTTATAAATGCAGGAGCAATTCCACCAAGCGAACAACGATTTCCTCCACCGCCTAGATCAAATATTTACGATTCCAATACGTACACGCGATATGCAAATCGGCAACATGTTCCGCAACGGCCAACGCGCAGATTTAGGCATCGCGGACAAGCGAGAGCCCAAAATTAGTGATTCTAGTGCCATAAATATATTTTATATGTAATTAATAGCTTTGTTAATTAATAATAGTTAATTTTATTAGGTATTCTCTATTAATTTGTGTTCATTTTAATGATATTTTATTAAGTAAAATCTTCCTTTGCAGGATATTTGCTTCTATCTAAAGCACTGCCATATATAAAGTCATTTGTAAATAATATTTCTCCTTTTGTAAATTTTTATGTATGTATTCTGAATAATAAGAAAAAGTGCCCTTATTTTATATAAATACCTGCTAACTCAAAAATTTAATAAAATTAAATATAAAACAATTCAAAATTGTATCCCCATTGCATATTACATATTAATTTTACTTATTATTGCAGATTTGATAAGTGTGTGCTGATTGTGAGACAATTAATTTAATTAATCGAATTTTCTAATTCAATGTTCCCATAAAGTTTTAAAAATTCATTATAGGCAACCATAAAAGCATATTCTTCAAACAATTGTAGATTTCTGTAATTTGTTGCTTGCCTAAAAGAGAGTTGACATTGTTTGACAGAAATATTTTTTATGAAGCAATATAAAAGCGCGCCTTTTGTTGTTGTTCTTTATTTTTCTATAATTTTGTATCATTTATAAGTGCGTTCAATTAATAAGTAAGCCTTAGGATGAAAGCAAATAAAAACTTCAAAGTTGGTGATAAAGTATTCGCTAAGATGAAGGGACATTCGACATGGCCTGCACAGGTTAAGTCAAAACATACATTTGAAATTATTTTAAGTAGTAATGTTTTATAAATAAGTAGGTAGTAGGCATTACGGGAAAGAGCTACAAGGTTAAGTTTTACGGTACTGGAGAGACGTAAGTAAAATTTGATTATTTACAAGGATTTTGAAGTATTTTATGACAGAAGTTATTGTTTTTAAAATACATAAACAATCCAATAGTAAACAATGTGTTTGCCGACAAATTCTTATCAAGTTTAAAGAAATTGTGCGATTACACAAAACATTCACATAAAATGTTCATATTAAGCATTTTTCTTATTCGCATTTGTAATTATCTGTAGGGGAAGTCTTAAAGCGGATGGCCTATTTTATTATTTACAAAATAAGAATCGATTCAAACCATTAAAACGTAAAACTTACCAAGATGCTGTGGAAGAGATTGATAAGGATATTTTGGAAGCTGGAGGCGATGGCTATGATCCAAACACAAATAACGATAATGGCAGTAACAATAACAAAAAGAGTTCAAAAAGGAAACGTATAACATCGAGCAATGAATCATTAAATTCTAATAAAATGTCTAAAATCAATGAAGATGAGGAAAGATTTACACCTGATAGTGTTGCATCCAGTGATAAAATGAAAAGCGAATCAGATCAAGATGATATTTTGTAATTATTTTGTCCAATGTAAGTTTTCTTTCTATTTATTATAAATATTGTATTTTAGAAGAGATGAACAATCGGAAGATTCTCAAAAAATGGAAGAAACTCTACCAGATGAAAAGCAATCTGATGATGAAACAGTTGTCAAATCGGATGATATTCAAGCTCTTGATATAAAAGGTAGTGATGATGATGCTAAAAGTGATGCCACAGAAACCAAAGATGATCCAGAGCCAGAGCAAAATGACAGCGAAAAAGGTGAAATTGCATCAAATATGAACGCTTCCGCTATACAGGAAATGACAACTCAAATAGACGAAAAGAAAGAGTTATATGAAACGCTGCTAATTGAAAATGAAATGCATAATCAGATAATTGGTGTAATGAAATGTCTACGTAGCAATAAATCGGATCCAAAGGAAGCTCTCAGATTACTGCATTCCATATATGAGATGGACGTTGATGCATTCTTACTGAAAAAACAACCGTACTTTATGGACACTGTACATAAATTGAAACGATATGTTGGCAATATTGCGAGTTGGAATTTAAATGAAATTGAACTTAAGAATTTTAATGAAGATGCAGAGAAATTACGAGCGTTTGCCAATAAATTGTTTGATAAATTTAAGGTAATTAAACGTTTAACAAAAAATTTCTATTTATGTATTTAGTGTAAAGGCGAAGTTGCGAAGGTTGCGGTATTTCAATTTATTGGGATTTTTTTTTAATGGATCGGTTTCTGTTTCTCTTACAGCAAATAGATCTTTTAACGTTGCATTATTTTTTTTGTTTGAAAATTAGAAACTAAATCAATTATTTCTGATGATATTACGAGGATAATTAAAAAATTTACTCACTTTTCAATAAAATTAAATAAATAACATTTTTACTCTCTCTATATTAACTTCGCATTTGTATGTATGTAAGTAAGTAAGTATGAGGATAATCCTTGCGACGGCAAATTAACCGACTTCCCGTGATCGGATTGAGCTGAAATTTGGCAGA
>JAODFZ020000940.1:0-14838 GCA_027574845.2 Deinopsis erosa
TAACATTGCAACATTTGGTTGGATGCCTCCTGCAATTTTACCCGTGCTTACCAACAACAACCCCCGCAAGTACTATTCATTATTTATTTTTTTTAGCTAAAGATATATATTTTCTACAATAAGAGAAAGGGAATAGGCAAGAGTAATGCAATACTAAACCTAAAACATGACATTTATAATCGTCGAAAAAGAATCATTTTACATAAATTCTTGTGCATTAGATTTCTATATGACATTAAATAGAAAAGAAAAATAATTAAAATTATGGAATAAAATACATCCAAAGCAAAAGTTACAAAAAAAAAAAAATGGGGAGTGCGACAAATCGTGTAAACCCAGGGTTTTACAAACATGGAGCAGGCACCAACCAAATATAGCACATGAAGCGTGCGCCTTATTTTTCGATAGTGGGGGAAGGGGGCACACTTTTATTATTTCGTAAACCTGCATGTTGCAGCTCATTCGATATTAAAATTCCCATCCAGTGATATTTTATATTTATTTCATATACTATTCTACACTCATGCTATATATGTGCTTGTGGTGTTAAATGCAATATTACTTAAAAATAAATCTATCTATATAATATAAATAAAGTTATATTAGGTACTCGTGAGTTTTATAATTCAATCACAATATAATACCCACTTCTTCCTCTACATTAATAACATTGAAACTTTTAAACTAAATTAACTTCAAAGAATTTTAGTAAAGCTACAATGTTGTTAGATGAACCCAATATAAATAATCAAGCTAGTTATTTTTATAAACATACACTCAATTCAATATGCATTAGTTATTCTGACAAAACAATTCAACGTCAAAATAAAAATGTATAAATATAAAATTGAATTAAAATGAATAAATATCGAGATTTCTTTCTCAATTATCAATACAATACAATCATAACAATAGGATAGAATAGATTATTGTGTTAAGTGCAAAAGAAAGTGTTAAAAATAGGAAAAATATAACATGCGTTACCTTTATTCGACTAACTGCTTCCTCAGCTTGCATCATGCGAGTTGTTTTTGTTGGTTGTCCCTCACAAACTAATTGAGTTGATCCTAAATATCTTGCACGAAACAACACACCTTCAATTAGAACTGTTGGATCCAAGAAACCTACAACATAAAAACAATAATGATTTAGAACTCATAATGATTCATGAAACATTATTAATTTAATGTTAGATAGTGACTAGTGAGTTAAACATGATTAATTAAAATAAATTTATAGTGAAATGCTTGGTTAATGTAAAGGTACTTACATTAAATATGCCGCAGCAGAAGGAATTTGAAAAAAGGAATAAAATATATTAGTAAAATAAATAAAATTAGTATTTCTTCAAAACTAGCTCATATTACAATTCTCACCTTCTTTATTTCGTCCTTTCTTTTTATTTTCCTTGTCCTGTAAATGAGAAAAATTAATAAATATTTTATAATAGAGATAAAAGAATATATATCACTAAAATAACTAAACAAAAATATACGGTGCTGAAGTGCCAATTACAAATAAAAAATAATTTAAATAAAACGTAGATAAAAATTAAATAATTTTGTGTCGCAAGCGTGAATATAACAAATTTCATTAAAATTACAGCTCTCAATTTAAATTTATGTACCAAGAAATATATTACAAATTTATAGTAAGTTAATTGCTATCATACCCATTCTTCTATCATTACTTTTAGCAACCAATATGATTATTGTTTTAAAGTATTAAATAAATTACTATTTATATAAAAAATAAAGCTACTACAAATTATTCAAGAGAAAAAAAAATAATGAAAAAGGCAAACAAAACATAATATAATAATTGTTATTAAATATCAAAAGAATCATTATATTAATAATTTTTAAATGTATTCGTTAGTATTCTAGTCATTTCTCGTGCCCTACATACAATAATACATTTATCAATTCAGTCTAATTACTGCATACGCCCTTTTGCTCAAAAACAAAACATAAAATATTCGATACTTTTGCACCACTTCAATGAATATTTTATGTGATTTGTTCTCTATATACAGGCATAAGCATTTATTTCTAACATGCCAGGCTAAGCCACACCTTTTTTAGTTTAACTGAAGATATAGATCCTTTCTGGCTTTGGGGCGATTGGCTTTTATCAGATGTAACGTTAGGTGATGAAGGATTTGAGTTTAAAGGATCAGGTGAAACTAAAGGCATTGTTCCTTCATCTAAGGAATGAATTTGTTTCGGCGTGGATAGGGATAATGGTGGCATAATTGTCCGACTTTTAGGTTTTCTCCAGCCCTAGTGATACAAATACAGTTAAGGATCATGCTCTAAGAATAAATAAGTATTTTTGTTTAATATTTATCTATGAGCTCCTACATTAACATATTAAACCTATTCCTCTATAAAAATATTTGAAATGAAGTAATTTTGATCTATTTTGACATTTAAAACATTCAAATACATTTAATTAAGTTTTTAATTTAATATTTATAAATACCTTATCATCATAGAAACCTTGATCATCCGTTCTTTGTTGTCCTAAAAGACGATCAGTTTCCAAATCAGTGTCAGCTTCTTCTAAATAAAATAAAAAGTAATTAATTTATATAAAAAAAAACAAATAAGTATTTTTATACCTTCGTCGCCTCCTTCTTCGCCACTTTGAACCTTCCGATCTGAATCCCCGCTAGTTGCCGATAGTCCCCTTTGCCTGAAGAGTGAAATTAGTTTAAAAATTAACTAATTACTAAATATAATTACCGTGGCACCCACACTGGGCTGACTGCATTTTCTTCGCTCTCCTCTTCAGGATGACACTTCAGAGGAAGAGTTTTGGTCCGTTGCAATGTGAGACGTATATCTTTGATAGCTGCCTCGACATCATTCTGTTCGCCTGTGACACATCGATGCGGTGCTGGAGCTGGGGGCGGCGGTGGTGTTTTATCTAGACACACAGATAATTAAACATTTAATCATGAGCAGAAGCAAGATAATATTACCTAATGTATCAACTTGTTGATGATCATCGTAATTATTTAAACCATTCATAACATCAATTGGTGTTGAATTAATACAATCCTTGCCTGGAGATAAACCATTTTCTTGTGATTTATTATTTAACTGTTTGTTTTTGATGCCTTGATTAATTTCTCTTTCAATTTCGGTTATTTGTCGTTTCATTAACATAACGGTAGGATTGTTATTATCTGTATCACTTGCATGCCCCGATGACAATCCATCTTCTAATACAGGCATACTTGAATATAGTCTTAATGAATCATTTGGTATTGCTAAATCACCGCTTGAACCTTGAATTTAAAATGAATGACATAATTTTTATGTAATTAAACAAACATGTGGTCCCACCTAGAAGTCCTGATGCTGGGCCAAGTTCATTTTCCATTAGCATTAATGAAACTTCACTATCTAAATCGCCACAATTTGAATCGCAGTCTGTAGTCTCTGGAGAAAGCGTAAAGTTTCGACTATGTCCTACTTGTAAACCCACTTCTGTTTCACCTAAATCCCCACTTGATCCTGTGCCTATAGATAGATCAAGAAAATTGTTCTCGTGCTCTGTTATATCGTGATCCTATCAACACCCAAAAAAAAATCAAATCAATTTGCTTAACAAATTTTAACTGAAAATTTACCTGAAGGCCTAGTAAATTCGTATTGTTATGTTTCCTAGGTGAATCAACTCGTAAACAAAAATCATGTTCAGGTCGACCTTTTGCTAAACGTTGTCCAACATATGAATTGCCCGAATCACTAGCTTGCCTTCGCAATTCGTATTCCAAATCTTGAAATTCAGCTTCAAGCCGATTTTCTTCTTCAGGTGGTGGGCATTTAAAAAATTCTTCAAGCACTTTCCTAGTTTCAGAGAACTCGTATAAATAATCAAATGTCGATGACGTTGTTCGTGGGGAACCTGGTTTGCTATTTCTCTATAAATATTAAAATATCACTTTACTATTTCTTATCAATGAGTAACTATGTATTGTAATAGCAAAAGAAAGCAAATAGCATAATCTCAATTTTATTCATATAAAAGAAATATATGTTCAATTGTTATTAAATGTGATTAGTTATTACGAATAAAATTGTAGTCGTCTATTCCTGATAGGTCAAGGTGTGATTATTTCATTTCAATTGTAATTTTGAACAGCACTAATCAATAGTTATAAAAAACAAAAGTTGCTGTGTAAAAATGAACGCTAAATTACATGTGGAGAAAAATAATTTCAAAATAAAAACTATTTCATCAAAATTATTTATTATGTATAATTAAACGATTTTTCCATTCATTATATTTTAATGAATAGAATAAACAAAAGAAAAAAATATCAATAAATAAAAATATGTAATAATCTTCGAAACCATTACTCATTCTAAAGACATGCATATTGAATAAATAGAGAGTAACTAAATATGAAAATAAAAAGAAAAAGAATTAGTGGTTTTTTTACACAACGAACTTTGTGCTATCATAGTGCCGAGAAGAAACAATATTTTTTTAAAACTTACATAGTTATCAGCAATAGAAGAAGGAGCATCATTTTCACTAGGGGAACAAACAACCCTTTGTGGAAAGCCTGGCCTAGGTGGATAAACACTAGGGGAAGCAAGCAAACTCTGCGCACTAGGTAACTGTGGATGCGTGCAGTTAGATTCCACTTGTCGGGGGCCGTAACGTCGCGGAGACCCCTCATAAACAGCAATTGGAAGATTGCCAATCACCTTTGTAACTCTTTCAGCTTCCAATTCATTATTAAATAAATTAGGGGCAGTGTGATTGTATGGTGATGTTGACTTGGAATGATCTTCATCCATTCGTTTATCATCTTGCCAATTCTCACCAATGTCATCAAATACGACGACATCACCCGGTATTGCCATATTGGTTACTTTAGCTTCATTTTCAGGACTATTTCTATGCTGCAATTGTTCCGATTGTGGATGTGTCATAGAGCACACTTCAGATGAGAATACAGTTTCAGTAAATTCGCACGAATTTCGTGATTTTTTTAAATCTTTGCACCTGGAGCCACGCAGCTCCCAAACTCCTTGTCTTATTGGCGATTTTTGATTCTTTTTCTTATCAATATCATCTCCCGTTACAATATTTCGAGATTTTCTAGCTGCTTTGCTTCGACTTTGTGAATAAATTTCGCGACCTCCAGCTATTTCAATGATCCTACAATAAGAAAAAGAAAATTCATATGTTAGGATATGATGAATTATTTATGTATGTATATACATATGGAAGTAAGAAACAAGTGCGTTTAGAAAGTAGAAGTAATATATTTGAAATTGCTTCTACTCTAATTACTACATGCGTGACAGATTAATAATAAATCAAGAGATACTGATTTTTATGAGGTGTAGATACATGCTTATTGGAAATACATATTCTAAAAAACAATGAATACTAGAATGGTCGTTTATTGTGACATAAATTTCAAGAGCATATACCTAGAGTCACGTAACTTGTACGTTCCTCCAATATGCTCGTGGTCGATAATCTCATCATCATCAGTAGAATGCACTTGGCTTCCTTTATCTCTATTGTCATTATAGGAACCATCCATGACCCATCTAATTAACAGTTTAAAACCCTTAACAAAATGTGTTTGAGAATGTGTATAAGAAATATACCTATCATTGTCCCTGTCGATATTCATGACACTAAGTGGTGAATTATCAGTACGTTCATGATCACGAGCAGAGGCGATTATAGGATTTAAATTAATGTCACTACGAGGACGACACTTTGGAAATAGCTTGCTGATCTGTTCGGTATTTTCTGTAACATCATTATCTAATGCCAATGTCAAACTAGTCATTTCGGTGTAATTATAATTTCCGTCGAAAAGACATTTCAAGTATCTACAAAAAATTATTTAATTTACAATGATATGATTGATGAAAGAATGAATGAAAAATCTTAATTTATTTTATGATATTCGTACCCAATGAATCATTGCTTCCCATATAAAACGTGTTTCGAATTAAATCTATTCAAACTTCCGTCATTTATTTAATTCCACTTGATTTTCACATAAAACTAACACGAATTTTAGTAAACTCGATAATTTGTTTAGTCAATAAACACAGTTAAAGATAAAAATATCGCCATTTTAAGGATAATTGATTGAAGAAATTGACAAAAGAGTTGTAATATACTTTTAAAAGGGTGTTCATGATAACCGCAACAAACACATGTGAATTTGATCAACTAACATCATTTATAAGGATTCGATTCAAATATAATTCTCGTTTTTGAACCAATTAGAAAGTGAACGTTTTCCCCTTATAGAAACAACCGGCGTAAACAATTCTACTACGGCCACACGAAAACTCCAAATTGAACAGCAGAGCTAAAATCAATATTAACTATCCCACTACTCCATCGGTCCTCAACAACACAAAAAACTGATAACACTGCCATTGATATTAGTAATAAAGGATATTATAAGCACGTTTTCAATTCACTTTTCATTATTTTACTGAACGATTTTTTATTTTAAAAGCTTTTTGTCTTTTTGAACAACTTGACGACGTCTTGCGCCGGTCTTTGCGACGACGCACAATCTTCACTAGACGGTAAAATTATTGAACGTCCCATGAACTCGTTTATGACTCGACACGAAAATCCCAAAAACTCATACCGAAATTTATTACTTTTATGTACTTCATTAACTCAAGCGCTTATTCAATTGTCTAAACTACCATTTAATAAAATAAAGAAAATATATTAACCAAAAATTCTTAATTTCTCTCATAAATTACTTTAAATTTTATTTTGCATGCTTAGGTTACCAAATATTATAAAACAATAATCTTCTATACATAAGATATCAAATATTATTATACGATTATGTACATATGATAAAATACTAATTTAAATAGTGTGCCATGTCCCTCTTAAAAATTACTCATGCACACGCCACTGCTTACATATGATTCAAATGTCAGCGTATGTATTAAAAAACCATAACAGAAAATGATTTATGCCTTACCTTATTCAATGAATTTATAAATCCTTTATAATTTGCACATGTTTCGTAAACTTGACACAGCGTGGCTTTTGATAAACTTCACAATTCCATACAATTTTAAGAATTGAACATGAAAGTCAAGTGGATTAAGAACAACAAGATGTTACTAGTGTTTTTATTGCCAACCTAAGAAAAAGAAATTTACCAAAATAATTCAATTTCATATCATTTATATATTTCTTTTAACAAAATTGATTAAAATTAAATCACAGATAAAATAAACAAATAGATAAAATTATTTACAATAATATTATGAGTGTGTGGTCGCTTTCGACATAATTGATTCGACACGATTTGCTGTTTCACGCACAACATCCGATAACTCGGGCAATTCGGGCAAATCAATTGTTATATGAGCAGATAGACGCTTATATACTGAGTTTGAGTCGGGCTTTTTTTTTCGAGATTCCTCGTATTTTAATTGTTGTTTTAGAAATATGGCGTTTTTAAGATTGTCTTGAATACTTTTTAGACTATCTTCCGCTTTTTCCATTGCTTTAATCGCTCTAAAATTGAATAACTTACGCAAATATTCTCTAATAAATAAAATAAAACTTTTTATATAAAATACCCAACAGCATACTCCATATCATAACATCTGCCTTGTAATTCTTGATGCAATTTATTTACGTCAACTCGCCTATCTACCATCGGATTTAAAGCTTTTCTAACATGTTCTTGCAAACGATAAAATGCTAAAGACGGCTCATTTGCTACAATATGCATATTTTCCGATATCCTTTCGGTAGCTATAATAAAACAACTAATATAATGTTTAAAAATTAACGAAATGCCCTTACATTTTTTCACTTTGTTTTCTAAATCCGAATCAGGATTAAAAGACATTTTAATAAATTAAATGATTTGTGTATTATAAACACATTTCAAATGCAATTGTTTAATCTTTCTGACGTTTCTGTCAAACAAATTGATATTTTTGACAATTATTGAATTTTAAAATTACATTAATACAAAAAAAAAATTATTAAAAATTTAGTATAAAAATAGAGTGTAAAAATATATATGCATTTATATTATTTTCCTAGTTTTAGTTTAATTAACTAACATGTCAGCGGCATCTATAAATTCTTTTTGGTACTTGAAAGCGTATGAAACGTGGCCGGTGTCGTGGACGTTCCAATTGGTGATTGAACAGCTTTCGTTCAGTGCAAACAGCAGTCTAAATTGTGATTTCAGGGAATAAATTACACCAATCGTAAGTTTATGAATAAAACTAGAACTTTAAATGAAATTCTAATAATATTGAATCATTTTAGAGAATGCATCTAGCAAAATTAGGAATATTTTTAACTGTGTTAGCAATTGCCAGTTCAAATGAAGATGAAACTGGTCCAAGATTATTAGTGTTGAAACAAATCATGAATAAATATCTAGTTGAAAACATGGATATAGTTGTAAAATATACTTTATACAATGTTGGAAGTTCAGCTGCAATCGGGGTCCAGCTGGTTGATTACGGTTTTCATCCGGAAGCATTTGAAGTTGTTGGTGGAAAATTGGAAGCACAAATGGATAGAATTCCACCTCAAACAAATGTTTCCCATGTGGTGGTTGTAAGACCGATTAAATATGGTTACTTTAATTTCACAAGTGCCGTTGCCCAATACAAAGTTGCCGAAGATTCAACAACTGTAAGTAACTACCCGTTTTATCTATCCCACAGTTGAAATAATCTTGTTTTCATTATCAGATGCAAGTATCGTTGAGTTCTGAGCCTGGAGAAGGAGCAATTGTTGCTTTCCGAGATTACGACAAGAAATTTTCTTCACATGTCTTCGATTGGTTGGCGTTTGCAGTTATGACGCTTCCATCACTGGGAATTCCATTCTTCTTATGGTACAACAGCAAAGTAAAATATGAAAAACTTGCAAAACCAAGCAAAAAAGCTCACTAGTGAATACTTAATTTATTTCATACTTTCTATTTTCTTCTTTTTTGAACAAACTCAAAATTTTTATCATCCATTTATGAAATGTGAACTTCCATCCCTACAATTTATATGATTTTTGTAAAGTAATTTTTTTAATTTACTGTTTTTGTTGTTTTTTGCAATAAAATTATTTAATTATATTTTAATCACTCAATTACCTTTAAGAAAATGAGACAATCATTAAGGACATAATTATTTATTTATGTTCATATTAATTGCAAATAATATTATCGTAAACTGAAATAATTTTCTTGTAACTATTACTAGTTTAATGAAAGACAATAGAATAAAGCAAACACATTAACTAATTGCATTCAAATTTATCTTTTCTGCTTGTAAGTAGTTTTTTAGTAAAAATTATTACAAGCATTTAGGGTTTTATTTAAAAAATATTAATTTCAAGAGATTGATCAAAACAATTACAAAACTACTTCATTATTAACTTATATAAAATCTTTATTCAAATGATAATTGATTTGGCTTGAATAAAGATATTTATTTAAGTTATAAATACAATATACTTATTAATTAATTAATTAATGTAAATAATCTATAATACATTCTAATTTCCATTAAATTCATAATTTACAAACATGTAATACTTATATATTATATATCTCATTTTAAAAGATTTGAAAAATATTAAAATATAGAGAGGTAACAAAAACAAACATATTTCAGAGGTGAAATTAAAAATATGCACCATTTCAATTAGTCTAAGCTATAAAAATAAATTACCGTTTTTGTTAGTGTTAAAGCTATTAATATGAGTTTATGTTAAAAAAATTTATTCAAAAATCTCACTAAGAAGTTATACAAAGTCACAGCCAAGCTATAAATCCTAAAGAGAATTTAAGCAATTGCTGATTCTGGATTCACAGTAAGTCTATTACTAAATTCATTGATACTAGAAGAACCATAATCAGGTTGTGTTAATATAGAATTTTCAGATTCGACTAAATTTTCCGAACTTACTAATACAGGAGCGATATAATGTTCGTTCGATTCTGGAAAGTTTTCAATATTACGCATTTTTGGTGAACATGATGGAAAAGGACTTAAAATAGTGAAACAAAACATTGTTGAGAATAAACCAAATAGAGTAACACCTGCCATTGGTGTTAAACCGCCACGAACTACAGCAAATGCAGCCATTATCAGTTGCAATAAAACAACGGCAACTCGCACCATTCGGACAGCTGTTGAATGAATTTGTTGCCCTTCACCACACATTGTTATTGGTTTATAGACGTAATAAATGTTATGCTTATCAACCAAATGTTTCATACATAGATATAATAATCCAAATGGTGTAATTAATGGACAAATCAGACAATAAACTGTGCTCACTGTAAAAATGAGTAATGTCCATGCATAGTGTATACCAAATGGGAATGTTGATAGAATCTCTTTGCGTATAGCTGACTTTTCAGCAGCTGATTTCATTAATATTAAGCGCCACACATACATTGCCAATTCTGGAAAGCGAAGCAATTCTAATCCAGTTCCAATAAGCGCTGATGTTATAACATAATTGACGAAAAATGCGCCTTTATCTGGCAAAAATATACATTCCCATCGCAATGTTTCATTCTTTGCATGTAATGATGATTCTAAAAATGCTTGGGCACTTGTTAGACCAAGTGAAGGTAATATCAATACCATAAATAATAGAAAAAAGAATGCTTTCAACATTGTATCGTGATTTTGCTTCGATTTCGTCCAATGTGACATCCATTGGTCACAATAAGCGACTAAAACAGGCATTAATGCTGACATCGTTAATAAGAGTAATGTAGGAACAAATTCGGCCAGAAGAGGACTGAATGATTTGATAAAGTTCTCTTGTGCGGTTGTGTAAGTATTTAACATATTCACAACAATAGCAGGCGTTGTAAGAAAGAATAAGACAACAAATAATATAATATTAATTGCAATTGCCTTCGAATACCAATTTCTGGTTGATATTTGTAAATTTTCCCAATTAATATCAGAAGGAGATGGAGCTCTACTTACATTCCATGTGCGTAATGAACCAGGAACGAATGTGTTAATTATCATATTTGCCTGGTCTTCAGTTTCAACTGTTATGAAAGCAATTCCTAAAGGATTATTTAAAGCTTTCGTACGTTCCAGTAAGACTAGATTTGTTAATCGTTCTTCTTCTTTGCTGTAATATTCCAATGCGTTTTCAGTTCCCCATCGACAGCAAACAATACATCCATATGGTTGTACTTTCATATTTAACTTATGATTTGTTACGCAATACATTCGGGCTTCATGGGCAATTGCTCGTTGATGTTCCACTTTCATCAAATTGTTGATTTTATACGCAATCTTGATATCTTTTATAGAAATCTCTGGATAGCGAACGGTGAAATAATTGCGTATATCATCAAGAACACGATGCACATGAGAGATGTGTGTTATCATTACAGTGCGTGATGATAATAGACTAGAACTTGGTATGCGACTGGAGCATCGTCTCATTATCAATATTGTTAATGGGACGAATGCTAAGGAAACAAAAACGTGCACCCAAAGCCATTTTGAGTTCGATTCCAGATTGCTTAATGTTGTATGCCCAAAAGTGTACTCATTTCCTTGCAAAGTTCCTTGGAAGTTGATGGGAAGTATAATGCATATTGAAATGATTGTTATAACAATCATTAATAGCAGCAAATGTTTCTGAAATGATAGATAATGTGAAGCGTCAGGTCCACATCGGCCGAAGATGCGTTGACTGTTTATTTTGAAAATCGCGGGAAACCATGAACAGCCAACATCTGATGATAGAGAACCTTCGCCGTTCGATTCTTCTACTGCGACTGCTTCATCCGTGTTCTTATAAAATAGTTGTGTCCATTTTTCACTTTGCACTAAAGCTAAGCGACCATAATCCCAGGCTTTATTTCTTAGAATTGCAAATACTAGGAGTAACATGCACCATGATAAAAAGTTCAATAATAAAGTTTCCGGAATTCCTTCATAAACATTTCCAATAACAGTCTTATTTGTTCTTTTCATGGACGGGCAAGTATCATTGTTTAAATAGAATTGTGACATATTTACCTATTAAAAAATATGGTAACGAATATCGTGTTTAATAATATGCATATTTACCAATTAAAAAAACAGTAATTCAAACTAAAATACACTTAATTTCATTTAATTTTAATTAACTATAAAATAAATAACATTATTGTTACTGAACATTATCTCGTTTTTGTATAAAATGCGTATTTCAACCTTTCATATTCTGGAAGTAACGAAAAGTGACAGCTGATTATGACGCGTATTTCAGAGATTACTTTACGAGGAGAAAGTTAACACATTATTGAAACGGCATCTGTGTATGATAAACTTTTATTTAAAAATATGAATCATAAGATTATTTATTGCATGATTATGCAATATTTCTAATAAACGATTAATTATTATTTTTATAAATTAATTTTGTTTTTTGAATTCAATGGAATTCAATATGGCGCATATTGCCAACTTAAAAATAAATTCTGAGAAAATTTAAATAAAAATATAATTTTAATCTGTTTATACGTATATTTTATTATCCATTGCTGTTTATTCGTAAAAGAAATTTGATTAAATTATTTTCATTCTTCCATTTCTCCAATAAACAAATGAATTTATTTTTAAATCCTATTTAAATCGCATGCGTGTTATTACGTCGCCTGTCATAATTTTCTTCCAATTCCGACTCATTTCATGGAGTCAGCAACTACTAGCCAATAATTTAGTTTAAATAGTTGTTAGTATACTAGATATATAATAAATTGAGTTATTATTTATATACAATTTTTTAATTTAGCAAATAATCTATCTGCAATGGCTGCTACATCAAGATTGTTTAATAGAATAGGTAAGAAAAATTATATAATATACTAAAACAATGTAGAATGCTGTTTAAATGTTAGAACAATCGAAATATTAGTAATTGAAATAAGTTTATCATATATATAAATGTAATTATTAAAAACGGAAGTAATTTGTGGTCATCACTATTATATTGATTATTTATTCAATTAATTTTTAGTGTAACCTTCCTCATATTGAGAAGCGTTTCAGATTTTATTAATTAATCAAATTGGATGCAAGATAATTGAATGTTGATTAATCGATTAATAAATAAGTAAAAATATTGAGTTTTTGTGACTTTTGATCTCAGTTCTCTTGATCTTGAATATGAACAATAAAAATGTTATCAACTCTTAATTTATATGCTTCTGATCAAAGTTCAAATTCTTTTTAAAGTACAATACCTATATTTGTTTTGTTTCTAGCATTGCCATTGGTGCAAGGAATTCGTTTCAACAGCTACAATGCAACACGTCCAAATCTAAAACTCACTGGAAATACGAAAGTTATTTGTCAAGGTTTTACCGGCAAGCAGGGAACTTTTCATAGCAAACAAGCTATCGAATATGGAACCAACATGGTCGGCGGTGTATCTCCAGGAAAAGGTGGAAAGAAACATCTTGATTTGCCTGTATTTAACAACGTGAAAGAAGTAAATGATTAGATTAGAATTGATTGCATTTATGTAATTAATTTAAATCATTTTAGGCTCGCGATGCAACTGGTTGTGAGGCAACCGTAATCTATGTGCCACCACCCGGAGCTGCAGCCGCGATTATGGAAGCAATTGATGCTGAGATTCCTCTTATTGTTTGTATTACAGAAGGTATTCCTCAACAAGACATGGTTAAAGTTAAACATAAGCTATTGAGACAAAACAAATCTCGTCTTGTTGGACCAAATTGCCCTGGAATCATAGCTCCTGAACAAGTAAGCGTTGAAACGGTTCGAAATAATTTCTTTTAATTATTTTTTATTTATAGTGTAAAATTGGTATTATGCCTGGACATATTCATCAAAAAGGCGTCGTTGGTGTTGTATCCCGATCAGGCACATTGACTTATGAAGCTGTACACCAAACTACCCAAGTAGGTTTAGGTCAAACATTGTGCGTTGGAATTGGAGGCGATCCTTTCAACGGAACGGATTTCATTGATTGCCTAGAAGTATTCATAAATGATCCAGAAACAAAAGGAATTATTCTTATCGGTGAAATTGGCGGTGTCGCTGAAGAAAATGCTGCCGAATATTTATTGAACCATAATACTGTAATTGCTTATGCACTTAGTATATTATAACTTTTATTACTTATTAATTATTATTTTAGGGTCCAAACGCGAAACCAGTTGTCTCGTTTATTGCTGGTATTTCTGCTCCACCTGGAAGGAGAATGGGCCATGCTGGTGCAATTATCTCTGGTGGCAAAGGCGGCGCCAAAGACAAAATTAATGCCCTGGAAAAGGTATTAATTCATTCTTATGTTGCGAAATGAAAATAATATCTTATCATTATTTTAGGCTGGAGTAATAGTCACGAAGTCTCCCGCACAAATGGGCAACGAATTATTGAAGGAAATGCGTCGCCTAAATCTAGCATAAATTTTATTATAATCGATGTTCACTCCGATGATGATTCTAACGTCTTAATTGAATTGTCATTTTTAAATTTATTTACATATTATTTATCATAAACAATTTATTCATGCACTTTGTATGTGCTAAGTTATTAGTCATTGTTCTCTGCTTTTAATATTGTATTAAAATACATAATACGTTTGTTAGAGAAATAAACAGTGTTACATTAAAAGTTGTTAGTAAGTGGATGGGCAATAATTAATTAAAGTCTGCTTGTCATCTCGCCTAATTTGCAAAATCTAAATCGCGAATATCTCGCGAAATATTAGAGATATTTAAATAATTTCTTTTAATTAAGGTTAAGGGTATTTTTAGGCAATTTACTGTTA
>JAODFZ020000941.1:0-14011 GCA_027574845.2 Deinopsis erosa
TCACCATACAAATCAATGTAAAAATGTCTCGGGAACAGGGACTTTCCCTGTCTGCGTAACTCGTTATGCGAATTATCGCTCGTTAAGAGAGCAACTTCTTCATATTTTTTTGTGCTCCTTATGCGAATTACTCGTTATAAGAGGTGCTCGTTATAAGAGGTTCGACTGTATAAGAGAAAATTGATTTTAAGCAAAATAAGAAAATCCTGTAACTTTGTTACTTTTGGTTTGTGTTCCGTATTAATTTTATTACATGTCACTTAAAATAAAACAATTCGATAAGTACAATATTCGTTAAGTGCAACTTTTTTTGCCAAATAGCATCAGGCGTGTTGCATTTATCGAATTTTTACTGTACTGTAATGTAAATCGACGGATAAGTGTATTAAAGTAAGTAATTAAGCAATGCCAAAACGGTTGATTTTCGAATTATTAACGAAAATTGCTCCTCAATAACCGTGCCAAGTTTGTCGTAATATTGCAGATACATACTGTATATTGGTATAGTTTATTTTTTAGAAATAATTGCATGTTGTTCGCTAATTAATAATAATATAATTTTTACAAATGCATATATGATTAAGATCTGTTTTTACTATTTTTATGGAATATATAATATATGAGGTACAACATATCTATGTCATTTTATTTGATAATAAAAATTTATATAGCTGCAAATGGATCATGATTAAAATAATAATTTTTTACACTCCTTTATATGGTATAAATAATACGTCGAATGTCTATTTGCATATGTCAAGGCATTTGTTAAGGCATTTGTTAAGGCAAACAATGCAATTGATTATTTATATCCATTTTGATCTTAAAACAAACAACAATAGAAGTTTTTATTATTTGTCATCTAGCTAGTGCAAAAATATTCATTTTCCATTCAATTCTTTTTCTTTCTTACCTTTATATTAAAAGATTTATATAACTAATCATATACAACATATATATAATTTACTTATTCATGTCTGTAACTTTTTCATATCAAACGAACATATCTTAATTAATAATAAATGTATCATGCATTTTAATATAATAAAAAAAGAAGTGAAAGACGATTTTATAACTACTCTTAGAGGTAGAAACCTTACATATGTATATATGTGAATTAAGTAAATAACAAAATTAATTAAAACTTACTGAACTCCGTTGTTATCCTACAAAGGAATCGCCTACCACCATAATGCAGTCGAAGTAACTAAAAAAAAAGAAACACGTTTTAATTGGTGCACTGGTTCAACACATTATTAATGATAAATGTAGGTATATATTAAATTGATAATTATAAAATATATCTACAAAAAAATGTCGGATCCTACTGTGTAGCTCATGCTGCGTATCCACAAACCACCTGACTTACCCTTTTACACATGTACCGGACACATATTCCATATGTGTTTCAATATATGTTAAGATGTGTTAAGGAAAGGAAGTTACCCATACACAGTATTGTTACTATTTAACAAAGAAAAGGGTTGATATTGATTGTATTATTATTTTTATTATGACATATGTTCGTCTCAATTGATTTTCCACAGCAAAAAAAAGTGTTTGATAATTAACTAAACAGTAAGTCTAGACAAAGACTCTTGAAAGTTTTCGTTATATTATAAGTAAAGGAAATATGTTTGAATAATAATCTTATTTCGTTGTTGTTTTATGCAAAAAAAAAGAGAAACAATTGCAATTGTAATGCTTCCTGGGTTGCTAAAGGTAATTAAATTTCTTTAGGACACAGAAAATGCATTTGTGACTCATTATAACCGTAAAACGAAGCAGGTAGATGCATAAAAATGCAATTAATCACCATTTCGTTAAGTGTTAAGCAAATTGTTTGCATTAGTTAGCTAGCCGTAATATGTCATTAAATAAAGTTTGCAAGCCACCTACTGTCCAATGTGCCCGATTTCAGTCTTTAAATTAACCTTTAACTTATTTACAGCACCGTAATGATCTAATAAATTCCAATTTAACAACAAATTCTAACCTGTAAATAAATAATTAGTTTGATATGTAGGCGTTACATATATGCATATATATTGGTTTAAGTGCGAACATACAATATAATTATTAAATTGAAATGAATGTGTGCGTACAAAACATTTTCATTTACACATCAAACACAAACAGTTTCCCATTAAAATCTAATTATTTTTAATGAAATAATTCTGTTTGTTTAAGTGAGTGAATGTGTATATAATAATAATAAAACTACTCGTACTCTCTGAGAAGCGTTTAAGCTTCTGCTTATTAGATTTTCGTGATGAAAACATTGTTGTTGATTTCGAAATTTATCTTCGAGCAACGATTATAATTTCTTTTTTTTTTTTTAGATTTATGTGCGTGAGTGAGATGATCGTTCATATTGTGGATTGAAGCTCTTAAAGACCGGAGGGTAGATAGCCAAGCCCAAATAGCGCGTGTCTGTCGCTCACCTTGACGACTGCAACAGCAGCAGCAGCAGCAGCAGCAACTATTTCGAGATCGAACCAGAATACAGGAAATAGTAAAAACAGTTGATACATTATGTTATTTTGTTGAGCTGAAGCCAAGACATGTCTCATGTTTGTGTTTATATACATATATGTGAATGTGTATATGTACGAAGCTTGTTTTATATTTACATGCAGACATGTGCAGTTAGCGTTAATTCTTCGCGTCCATCGTTTCACATATTTGATTAGAAATGCCCGTTGACAGCAGGTACTATATAGAATTTATTTTATTAACGTAATTAATTAAACGAGAACGTTTAATAGTAATTTTGATGGTTATGGGAGCTTTTAGATTAGAGAGAATGTCCAAATAGTAGCGATTCAATCAACCAATTTACATTTTATTGAAACAATCTTATCCAATTAGCATGAAAACTGTCGGATGACTGGTGATATATTCTTTTTATGTGTGTATATGTACTGTAAAGCGCGTAATTTAAAGTTAAGGATTAAGCAGCTTGCTCTCTTTGTCTCGTCTACATAGAATAGAGAGCTACATCTAAATTTACATGCATCGACATTTTCAATTTAGGACCCCACAACCCATATACATCTCCTTCCAATTCGTTGCCAGAACGAAGATAAAGTTATTTAAGCGCGGCGCGCGGCTTTCCGTAATTTGTAAAACCAATCTGAATTGACACATTTTGCCTATCACACGTCAAAGTAATTTGTATACATGCACACTAACTCACTAATCCCGAATTGATTGTTTTTCACTCGTACTACACACTCACATTCAAATTACGGTTCATTTATTTTTATTTACGCATTCACCATTCTTCTTCTATACAATTTTACTTTCAGATCCAGCACTTTCAAAATGCGTCTACCTACATAGATGTCAGCACATTCCTAGCAGTTGGTGTACAGCAAGGCGGTTCAGAGCTTTGATGCTTGAAGTATGTCAGCAGGACGAGCAGCAGGATTATCTAATGCAGCTAGTATGTTAGAGATGGCGCGCTCGACGGCGTTGGTAGGTGTCCATGCTAAATGGCACCCTTCCACCGGCCGTATTCCCCTCAATTCGTTAGGCGTGGTTTTTTGAAGAATTTGTATAAAATTTTTTCGTGAGTATATTTCTTCAAACAAGGCGGAGTTTGAAAAATGTAGAGTGCATCGTGCGTCGGGGCGTCATGGAAATGCGCATGACGGAAGTTGGCGACGTCGCGTTGGAGGGAAATATGCACTTGATTCTATTCAAGTCCAGTGTTTAGTAGACCTCTGACTATTCCGAATAGAATGGAAAGTCAGTATAATTAGTGATTAAGTTATAAGTTTACAATACAAGTGCCACATGTTTGCTAAATATCAGGTATTTACATTATATTCAATTTTTTAATAGAATTATTCAGCTAATTTATTGAATTAATTCATAAATATGCAGGATAGTTTAATCATACTGTCTAAGTAAAGTAAATTCATTCTGAATGACTATATTACATAATGTAATAGGCTATTAAATTTGAAGGTCTCCCAAATCAACAAACGAAATAATAAAAATACTTTACATAACACATATGCATGTTACATGAGAAAAAAATTATAATTTACTGACTGAAAGCTTAATAGTTCGAAAAAAAATTTGTGTACTTTATGTAAATAGATTAGAAACCTTTTCTTATATTTTATATTGTATGTGTATGTTGTATTCTTTCTTCTAACCGTTCTTACTATTTCTTTACACAGATGCAGTTCCCCTCCGGCGACGTCTTATCCCCACCAGAAAGTTGTCGCGCAAGTCCGCGTAGTCACCGCGAACCGCGAGTCAAGACTTGTCTAGTTTCACTGTTCGCGGTTAGTGCTTAGTGCGCTTCTGAAGTCTCAACTTGCCAAAGCCTTGGCACCTGACTTCACATTTGGCCAGCCGATCATCGGCACCGTTACCTGAACGGCATTGCAACTTCAACATTTTATTTTTTTCATCCATCTACATTGGTGGTGCCTCTCTACTTATAAAGAAATAACTTCGTCATTCATCAAGAATAAACAACAATGAGTGTTTATCAAAACATAAGTTCATCATATAACCAAAAAAAAAAAAGACTGAAAAAAAACGTGATATCGTGTTGTGACTTGTTCATTTTTCTTGTACTTCTACAAAATATTGTTGAAGGTTTATGGAGACATTCATAGATGATACAAAACAAATTTGATATGTAAGTGCCTTAAATTTTCTTATTCACTTAAAAAGTGAATATTCTTATACTTCACACACTCACACCGATGTGCGGTTTTCTTTTCACAAAGTGCAATTGTCCTGCTCCTGAGTATCACATAATCACACACGCGCCCAATTCTTTATCCAACAATGAATAATATTCTTCATGTTTACCGTAAACCGTACGAGTCGCACACACAATACCATTATCCGTCGGCGACCACAAAACTTTTATGTTTTATTATTGGGTTGGGGAATACACACACACACAAATACAATGCTCTTTTTGTGATTGTTGAAAAGAAAGAATAACATACCTGCACATTTCATTCAACTTAATTCGCAAAAATGTGATTTCTTAAACTTCCAAATCAACTTTATAATTACGCAAAAATTAAATTAAAAATTAAAATAAAAATTATTTATGACTTGTTAAAATAGTTAGGTAGCTAAAGGGTTGTGCACATTATTTTTATGGATAAAGATTTTCCACACATGATTGAACTAAATCGTTATGGGACCAGACATTAAAAAAATATATATCTTTTGATCTACCTGTAAATAATACATGCATCTACATACATAAATATTTTTTGTCATTACCTGGATTAAAATTAATCTTGATTTATGCACGATGTACAGACGTTTCGTGAGAACGCTACAAAATTTTTTTTTAAAAAGAATCTTCTTTATGTATGTACAGCGATAAGTTTTTTTATTTCTTACGATTTTAATGATCTACAAAAATACAAAACGAAAACTAGGATCGAAACGATAAATAAAATTTATTAGGTGGCATTGTAGCCGCTAGAATTAATTTTATCGCGCTCGCGCGCGCGCGCGCGCGTTTCATATTTTAACTGAAAATCCTGAAAGCAAATAAAGAAATTGCATATTTCGTGCATTTATAACGTTCATATAATAATTTCTGTTCGGCCTCATATATAATGAAGAGAAATATTTAATTGTAAAAGGAAATAAATTATTACTACAGCAAAGTGGACATTAAATAGCAAGAAAAACTTTTTCTTAGTTTAGAAGAAAGAAAATGCTCGTTGGTATAAGGTTATCTTGATCTCAACACATCGCATGTTATATCTATGTCTCTGATTGTACCAGCTGGCTTATCTACTTATTTACTACATTACTATATCCATATAAAGTCGCGAACTATCTAACTTTTGGATCTTTGTAACTATATTGCTTGAATTATTGTTCAATTATTATTGGAAAATTCGAACATTTCTCTCGTTTCTCTATTCAGTTATTATCAACAGATTAGAACGGTCTACCTTTAATATTGTTATAATGTTGCAATTGCCATAAAAAGTCTTTGAAAGCTTGTTTAATGACATTTAAATTACACACTGAATAATTGCGTTAATAAGTTGTGTATGTGTGACGCACACATTTTTCCTCCATCCATCCATCAAACGGTTTATTAATTTACAATTTCTTTTCTATATATTTTTTTTCATGATACGTTAATTTGGTTTCTTATAATAGAAAAAAAGAAGTTTATTCTTTTATGTGTATTATAGAGGAGCAGGCAGGTATATATCAGACGTTAGGGTTAATTTTGATGCATAAATCTTTGTGTTGATGTTATGTAATCGCTGTGGGTGGTTTTCGTATAACATTGGTCATTATATCTATCCCTGAAGGCTTTTGGAATTACCCTCCCAAACATAAGGAACGGATAGTTTATAATAAAAGTGATCCTTCAGAAAAAAAAAAAGTTAATTGCTCGCGTTTAATATATTGAGAAAAATATCAGAACAGATGCGCGCGTTCACTAATATTTACAAATCGAATCATTTTGCGAACACGATGATGTGATGAGTCGTGACGAATTTTTCATTTCTAGTGTGAACAAATGTTAAACTGTGTTTTAAATTATAATATAAAAGAGGCGATTAATAGCGAGTTAATGCGCTTAAGCTGTAGTTTTTTAAACACCCTTCTATTTCTTTTCGCAGCACGCTTTTCTTAATTCATTAAATTACAATAACACGCGATCGATTTAATGGCAATTTTGCCATGATTTTTTTTTTTAGTTATTTATACGGCCTCAAGTAAATAACAAAAACTAACAATTTAAATCTCCTTATATGTCTCTTTACTAAACAATAATAAGTAGGGCTAGTTTTCTACCAACAAGCAATCGCCTAAAGGCTTCAGTTTTTGTTTTAGTGCACACACACACTAATGATTGCTTTTAAAAGTAATTTTTTCGAGACTTTCGCGTAACTAATAAACTATAGATAAGACATTTAATGATATATATTTTTAAAACGAAAAATTAAATGCGGCAGGTAAGAGGGCAGGTGAAGACATACGATAAAGCAATATCATCGGCACGAAGTCGTTTGTTTTTTTGTTATTCTTTTTTTTTTTCATAAAAATTTCTCCTGTCTTTTTTTTTTATAAATTAAATTGGGCCGTTACTGCTTGTGACTTAGGTGTTTCAAGAAAACCGGTCCGAAAATTGTCTTGACCTAGCTGCAATTACTTTTAATGACCTGCAATTTAAATTAATATATTTTTAAAAAACTTAAACGAGAGAAAATATTTTGCGGGTGTGAACTTATTTACGTAGACTAATTAATCAATTTATTTGAAAAAAGAATTGGTTAGAAATGTGTGTACACATCGGATATATAAATACCTTTAAAAAAGGTAAAGTACAAAGAATCCTTTGATGTTTTTTTGCTCGACCTCTCCTTTACTACTTCATAATACATACCCATAAAAGAATCTTTGTGAGAATTCGTTAAATATTTACCATAAAATTCAAATATATAACCATTAATGGCATCTACATAGTGAACGGGTTAAATAGGGATATGATGAAAAATTGATATTTTTTTTAACTTTACAACTACCTAAGTCTCTCTCTCACTGTAAATGAAGGTCATGGGAATATTTACATATACTTTTGCTGGTGCCGGTAGCTGCGATGCATCCGAACAAAAAGGGATGAATGCATTATTTTACCCTAGTTAAAGAAAAGGGAAAGGGGTAACAAAACACAGAGGCGATATTATTAACGTGAGATGCGTTCTTTCATATTATTTATTATTCTTAGTCTAAGGCGTTGATTTTATCTTGCCTTGTTCAGTTTAAATTTAACTTGTAAACTTTCAACATCTTGCTGAGTAAGTCGTCTGTTATTGAATCCATCCATAAAGTCTTTGAGCAAACAGTGTAATAACAAAAACGTTAAAAATGGGAGAGAGGGTACCACTCAGTGATTAATTATGTCTCGATGTGTACATTTTCCAATTAATATTAAAATATAAATGCATAACAAGTTTACGTAGTTTAACTAATAACTATTTTTCTAACAAGTATGGAATAATTGCCACCAATTAAATTATTATTGATTGATTATAATGACAGAGTGAGTACATGTAAATTATAAAGTTGTTTGAAGTTCAATGTGTGTTCTATGTGCTCGAATAGGCCTTGTACTCAAAATAAAACGAATTTTATTTAAACAAAAAATACAATCGAAGGAAATTTATTGAATTGAAAAGACTAAATCAAGTCTATATAATATCCGGTGAGTCATTTCTATAAATTTATTAATACCTGTACTTTCTACTTTATGAGATCTCACGTAACAGTAGTCGTTCGTTTTATCTGAAGCCAAAAGCCAAGCACAATACCTATTAGCTCTTTCTATACAAGTAAAGTGTTAGGTAGAAATAGAAAATATCTACAAAGAAGAAGAGAATATATATATAGATTAGCTTTAATAGTTTAATGGCGCCAATTATGGTACAGCAGGAGCTGTTCTCTATCGCAGGTAGCGCGCGAAGGAAGAAATCACGTTCTCGTGACCAAACCATCATAAATTCATTTAAATTAACAATTTAGTGAGCGTGTGTATGTGTGTATTGTGTATTATAGACAATAATATTTTCTTTATTAGTACTATTAATGGATGAAAATTTACGATGAAAGTGCAGCCTTGAAATTTTAATTCCTACATATATGAAAAAAGTTTTTCAATATATCCAACGCCGTTTCAAATTAACATATCCTGTTTTTCAGTCACCGCTATTTTTATCTTTCTTTTTTACCATGTTGGTATGTTAATTGCTAACTAACGCCTATATATATATATGTATGCGTATGTGAAATTATAAATTTATTGATAACCAATAATTATTTTATCAAATAGTTTGCAAGCAGTTTTTTGAATTATTTACAAAATGGCCGGCGGACTCCCCCTTATTTGCGAGTATGTATATTTATGCTGTTTAATACATAATAAATTAATATTATTATAAGCCGTGTGGTTAATGAATTATTAATTTTTATAGAATTCCTCCTCTTTTTTTTTATATTAAATTTATAAATTAATATTTGAATGCATTCTCTATCTAATTAATTATTTATTATCTTGTTATATGTGTATGGGGGATAATACAATGGCTGTTCTGAGTTTTTAATTGGCTACTGTTTTTGATCACGTTGTTCATTTTATATTATTTTTAAATTAATTAATTACAATTGCACATGAAATACATATGTATGTTTATATGTATACTCAATTTCTATACAATGAAACGTCTGGTGTTGTAAATTGCCTAGAACCGGCTAATGTCGATTTTATTTAAATGTGTAATTTCGTCGGCATTAGCAATTCGATTATAAAACTGATAGTTGGCGAATTGCAATGGAAAATAATCAAAATGGTTGACGAACGATGATGATGCGTATGTTGCGTGGATTTAGGAGAGTTGCGGGAGTTCTCCACATATACATACAGCATGCTGCATAGGGGGAGCGAATTTAGGGATTGAACTGATGGTGATCGAGGGCCAAGGTTACCTAATTGGCGACATATCTCCCTCATGTTCGCAGCTTAGCGACTCGTACACACACATATGCAGATGACGTCACATCCATCATGGCTGCATGTGAGTGGATTGAGTCAGGATGTGGCAATTCAAACAACAAAATGCTGTAATGAAATTTGCACGATAATTGTTTTATCAGCAGGAAATTAGAGAACCGAATATTTTGCGCGCGTTGAGTTTTACAGTGAAATTTAATTCTCGTTCAACTCGTACACGATTAGTGTTGATGGGAGAAGCCTAACAATATATGCTAAGAAGTTACCTATTTCTACTAGTCTAGTATAATCCAGGTATAGAATATGCAAACGTTGCAATTTTTCTTTTTAATTCATTCATTCATCGCATCACTAACACATGGCTCGTCTGCTACTTTTTGCATATATTAATTTGCTCCCTAGTTTTATACACACATAATAACCTTTCAACCGACGCGTAAACTACATTACAAAGGTCGAATCATTTCAATGTATAACAAACAAGAGTATCAGTTCGCATTACACTTTAGATTATTAATATGCGCGCAAATGATTTGTTTTCGCTGCAAGCGTGTGTTCAAATTGTCTTCGATGATTTAGCAGAAAAAATGAAAATCTCATGCAAGTTGTTGGAACACCGTGACTTGCACTTCTCTGTAACTCAACACACACATATTCACAGTGGATGAAGACCGTTCTAATGATACCTTTAAAATGTATCCAATTTTATTCGTGCCCATGATTTATTTTTTATCTAAAGTGATAATTTCCCTTCAGATTCAGGGAGGAAACGATTTCATATCATTACATAAACGCTCACGTTTAGCGAAAAATGTATTCGTGTTCAAATTAACGAAATTACAGGTTAACACTTCCACGTACATACCATACATATATTGAGTACACATTACACAAGTACAGTTATCATAAATATTGTTCTTCATCATCATTACTGTGGGTGTATTTGTATATTGTGTAAACTATTTACGTGTGAAGGTCTTCAAGCGTTCGACAAAATCAAGAGAGAAGACTTACTCAACTAGAATTCTATCATTTTTGTGGTTGACCACTAGCGAGGTATAGAGTTCCTACGTTTTTTTATTTGTAGGAACTTCATACCGTGCTCTTGGATCTTCCAATTCCCATCAAACCAAAACAAAAAATAATAACCATGGAATTATGTTTTTATGTTATCAAAGAGTTAAACAAAAAAAACATTACAATACTCCGCACAATATACAATATGAACAATTTATGCTAAAAAAGAAAAAGAATGTTCCGGTCAATTTAAAATAATTAAATTAATATTTTGTATTTGAGCGACCATTAAATGTGTATGAAATGCATCTGTGCATGAGAAGGAGTTTTAACACATGAAGTTTCCAGGAATTGTTATTGTCAGACCTCTTCGTATGCGGCACTTTTTTATATTTAATTTAAACTTTTATATAATAATCTATTATTGCAAGCGGATATTTTTTCCAAGCGTGCACTGTTATTGTATTATTTGCAAACCTGTAGTTTCCTTTGTGGTGTGGCACCGTTTCAAGACTCCTTTATACTTACATCTAATATTATTATAAAGCTTTACTTAGATATTAAATAATAGCTGGTAGAGTTTGTCATGTATGTATGAGACACACAGAGTGGACAAACTCTAACCAATAATTTTCAATATTATTATTGCATACCGAACGAATATGAACTTATTCATTTTCCTTTTTATCCAATTATGTTTCATTGTATGTATTTTTGAAATAAATAGAAAAAAATGTTGTTCTAATTTGTGTTATGGGTAAGTTTTAACTGAGGCCATATATATAATTAAACATCATAAATTGAGCTCTTAAAAAATGTTATGGTAATTACATACAATGTTCTATAATTACATGCCACTGGGTGACAATTTCCCAACAATATACAAACTAATAAAAATTACAGTGTCAGTTATAAATTGTAAATGACACGCTTCTCTTCAACAAGACAAACAAACTGCAAATAATTATATGGAGGAAGAAACAACAAGAACGGATGGGACTTTGTTGCACTCGTCGACGTCGTCGTCATCATCAGAAAAACTAAATTGGCATACAATGCATTTAGGGCTTCCAAAATGTTCTAGCTCTATTTCAACCTTAAAGCTTATATTTAGCGTATGACAAATGCACATTTATTTTCAAGCATTTCCACATCAAAAGAATTTTTACGAAATATTTATAGATTTGATAAAGAAAAATAACGCATAACGAATTTTTGTTTAAATAAATGATAAATTATCGTTAAAACAAACAACCAACACACGATAATTAAAATTAGTAACTTGTTGATAAATTTATCAAAAGAAACATTAATTCTGGTTTCTGTTATTTATTCTTTTGATAATTTATTTTAATTCAAGTAATTAAATTAATTAATGAAAAAAATACCAAAATCATTTTAATCGTAATACAATCTTTTAATTTTTGTGTTTATGTAATGCCCATTTGCATGCAAAATAAACTTTCCTTTCTCACTCATACATTCACATGTATTAATAATTTTATTTATATTGTTGCTAGAGCGGTTATTATTCATTTTGCATTTATCAAAATGCATGTTGAATACATGTGCATGGTTTATGAATAAAAATAATGAAGAGCTCTCTTATTGCTTGCTGTTGTAATTTGATACAGCAATTAGTTCAATAACTATAAAATGATGATTAAATGTGTGCATTGTATATTAAATTATTTGTAGAATTAATTTTTTTTTTTGTTAATAAATATTTTGCAAATAATATGCATTAATCATTATGATTTATCTCCGAATGGTATCTGAAGATTGTGCACAGAGAATGGAAGCAATTCACAGTGAATAGGAGTGACTGTTACTTACTGCATAGAACAATAATAAAATGCATTGTATTTTGTTTAAATTTATGTTGTAATGCAATTAGTTATTATAATAACATGTCAGCAATAAATAAAATGCTTTCCATCGTATCGAACATAACAGAAATGTACTGAACAGTTGACAAAAAAGCTAACGAGTCGCGTGTTGTTTGCAGCTCCTTGCAAATTAAACTTTATTTATAGAATTTGATTAACACATGCAACAAACTGTATGTTGGGTTCTATGTGCAAAATGCTGTCCCTCCTTGAATAGTCCAAAAAGGACTATAATCATCATTCAGCCAGGAAGAAAAGTTTCATTTCGTTCCTTCTAGCTCGAATTATATTTAATGGTCGATATTAAATTAATAATTGATAGTATAATTTTAGTATAAATAAAAAAAAAGTTTAAGCGTATTATTAACAGGATGACTGTAATTTATTTTTTCGGATTGTAATGAAATGTCTCCAAGGCTTGTCCATTATAAGTAGTTGTTAATTTAATTTATACTTTGGTTCTATTATCTTGCATTTATAAATCAGTTGCACATTCGCAAATTATTACTGTATGCAGTCAGCGAGTTGCTTTGGTTGGGGGGTTGCTTGACCGGTCCATAATATAATACATAATAAGTGAGACCAATGCAAGGTCCATGACAGTTTCGTCTGTCACGCAATGCACGTACCACTATAAAAACATTTCGCTATTTTCCTACATAATTCAAAACTCTTATTCATTTACAGCACGTTCGTTATTTTGTTGCTTTTTTTTGCGCGAACTCAACAAACACTAAAAAAATCTATACCTTACGCTTACACGAAAAATGAATCACAATCCATAGAAGTGAATATTATTATTTATTGTTCGGGAACATAACGAGACATGCATGCACGTTGATAATTAATTATGAATTACTTAGATATGAAAATTGTGATTGTTTAGCCTTTTTTGTATGAAATAGGTTAATAGCTGGCAGATCTTCCACTTTCTAATGATTACGCAAAATGCTTTTGGATCATTTCCGGTAAGTAATTTACAATAGTATACAATGGAGCGAAAAGCAGAAAGAAAGAAAGAGAGAGAGAGAGAGAGAGAGAGAATAAAATGCTGAATTAAATTAAATTTGAAATCTAAATCAAGCAAATAATAGCATAGTTTTTCTTGCATAAGTCACTCAACGAAAATTATATTAAAATATGCAATGGCCTTCATTCTAAATTACTCATAGAATTATAAAGGTCGAATAACTTCTATTGTTTCAGCTTTTTTTTGTAGTTGTTGTAAATATGTGGACGTTTTTTATATGTGAGTGTATAATATTTAAAATAACAGAACAGAACAGCTTATTTACATAAGCTCGAGAGAAGAAAAAAAAATGCTGGTTGTGTAATAAGTTAAAAGCCATTTAGAATTTTCTTAAGTAATAACAATATCAATAATAATATATCAAGGAATATCTTACAAGTTAGTTACAAAGTACCGGTTATAATAAAGATGTTAATTTTGACTACTATATTGCCTAGTTTTATACATTAGCTTTCAACCACGTGAAGTTAACTGAACAATTTGTGTGTATTTTGTTAAGATTTCGACATTTTATAGGAGTGACGTAATAATTACCGTGATATA
>JAODFZ020000947.1:0-10579 GCA_027574845.2 Deinopsis erosa
AAAAAATACCTTTCAATTGTTTTTCTAGACGATTTATTAATCGACATTATTCACAAATTAGTCACATTATTATGAAATTGTTTGTCATTTCAGTCATAAACTTTATGTATGTATTATGAGACAGTGGCGTAGACAGGTAAGGGTCGTGTGTTATGTTATACTTTCTATATTAACGATTTTTTTCGATTTACTCTTACTGACTCTTCACAATTCGTCTTAGAGACATTTTAGACAAAATTAGAAAGTATTTGCTCACAACCTGTATTCATTCATCATGTAATCAATTTGAGAATTAATTCTAATAGAAACATTATTTACGCTCCAATGAATCTTTGCAAAATATGGCCAATTTCAAATAGCTAATTTAGTACATAATGAGAAACAAGAAGAACTATGTTTTTAAAACTCTTTTAAAACTTTCATATATCATAAATACAGTGACAGATCATTTTTAGGTTAATTGTCAAAAGTGACAAATCTATTATTAGAGTCATTTCCATGGTTACAAAGGGGCACATATTCATCTTCCTCCTTTTCAAGCATTTTCAGTCATCGGGATCGAGCTGGAATTTTAATAGAATACAATCTTCTCGACAATGAATCTATCTGCCAAATTTCAGCTCGGTCCAATCACGGGAAGTCGGTTAATTTGCTGTCGCAAGAGGAACCCTCATACTTACTTATTTACATACCTACAAATGCTCTATTAATATAGAGAGAGTAAAAACAAAAAAATTGTAATTAAATGCATTTGATCTTAGAAAGCATCAAGAAGTCTTTGAAAAAATAACATTTTGAACGAAAAGTACAAATTGGCACTAATGAAAATCAAATTAGTACAAAACACATTGGAATTAACTTTTTTTTAACTCTTTGTTTTCCTTAATTTAAATAATCGACTTCAGTCGACTTGTGAAACAATTTAGAATTTGACTTAAGTGTGAATTTGAATAAGAATAAAGTTAGTTATTGTTTTCTCACCTCACTACTATCCTCTGACGATTCAGACACCTCTTTCGCATTCCGCTTATTCGTCTTCGCCGCCGGTTTGCGTCCCCTTCCCTGACTCTTACTCTTCGCCGTCGTGGTAGCTCCAGTAGCACCACCGCCACCACCACCGCCTCCACCACCACCACCAGTCCCCCCTTTCACCACCTCATTCACATCGCCATCCTCAGTCAACGCAAATAGTACACTAAACTGTTTCTTTTGACTATCATTACTATTAGTTTGTGCTAGATGCAACGCCTTTTGCATCACATCCAAATTAAATAAATCTATTAATTGATTATTATCATTCGCACATATTATATAATAACGTAACTGTTCCAAATGGGCGAGCACCTGATCCGCACTCGGCACCGTACCGCACAAACTCTTATTATTCGAACGTTTTCGTTTATTCGGCGAGGTATGCGGATAACGTGTACTTAATAAACTAGCCAACAATTCACCTAATTTATCCATTAAATTATTATCACACCAATGCTTTACGATTGTATATAAGATCGGATCCGTTTGCGACACATCGCGCAAGAAGAAACATTTCAATAAGTCCGCGGTCGGCTTTCGCTCCTGCTTCAGCATCAACGTGATGGCGGTGAGCGCTTCAGCGTGCTGCTGATAGTCGAGATGCTGAATCAACGGTATGATATGCTCGATGGGGATGTCGTGCGCCTGTATCAACTGCCAGAGAAAGAACTGCTCGATACTCTCCCATTTCAGGCTCGCTTTGAGCAGCGGCTGCAAATTATCCGATTTGAACATCAACAGATTGCCCTGCATCACTTTCCCGACCAGCTGCTGCATCTGTAGCGCATCAATCGTCGACAATATCACACGCAAGATTTGAGCATTGTTGATCGTCTGCTGCTTGAAATTCTGATAGATGTCGGGCACAATGAACATCAACAAATTATTCTCATTTATATGACACGCTGTCAGATCATCGTACAGCGAACTATCCAACTTCTTCTCAATATTCACACAGTACTCCTTATACAAACTGATTTTCAATTGATTATTCACTTTACTCGTCTGCTCGCTATGATGATGATTCGGTTCGCTTCCGTAGCGCACTTGAATTTTTAAATAGTATAAGAGCATGTAACCTATATGCGTGTGATAGTTGCTCATTTCGGCTAGGAGCTTCATTAGAATCGTTTTACCCGTATTGCTCGCATCATTATTGTTCGCTATAAGAAATAAGAGTTTGAAAATCACAAAGATTGGCGCGCGTATGCTGTCGCGTAGCGCGTCATCACCTTCACTGCCCATTTTCACATCGTCCGGCAGCAGAATCACCTTAAAATCGTCGCTAAGTATATTCAGGGATAGAGTGCGCGCTAATAGTGGTATCATCGCATCCTCGTCCTCCATATCAATGAGATGCTCCAGCAATTGTTCCATCAAATCACAACGCTTCTCCCGATCTTTTTCGTTCTGCAAACGATTCAGCAGCATCTTCATGCGTCCATCGTCGATATTATCATTCGTCTTCTCTTTTAATCGCACCTTAGCCAGCGGTATATCATCGTCGTCCGTATCGTCTTCAGGCGTATGCATATTCGTCAACTCATCCTCCTCCTCATCATCGCTAAATGCCGGCTCATCCAACATCACATGGTTATTCACCGGCTCATCGTTCACCAACAACTCATCCTGCTTCGACGATGATTCGGTGGATGGCTGTGTGATGGTTTGTGGTGTGCAGAATTCCTTGAATGTTTGCCGAATCATATTGCGCAGCTCTCTATCTAATTTCGTATTGTCGAATAGTGGCAGTAGTGATGGTAGTACGCGTTTGTCCAGAATTTGTCTAAGTGAGGAGAAGATGCCGGTGCGCACCTTATCAGCGAGCGGGGGATAAAAGTTGGCGATGATGCGACATAGGAAGTCTAGTAGGGTGGCCGATACAGCCGGATGCGAACGCATCGAATGATGCATGACAAGTATCGCCGGTTCAATGTTCATTATGTTATCCTTCTCGCTGTCGAAGAAGAGCCAATCGTAGAATAGCGCTAGTTTGGCGTTTGATACGGCCACCGTTGACGTGCACGTCGTCAACAGCCATCCGATGACCGCCCAGCGCGGTATAATCTCCGAGCAGAGCAATTCGTTCGTTGGATGTATCACGCCGACGATGAAGCGAATCATATCGCAGCGCAGCGTATGCGATTCGGGCGTCGCTAAATACTGACGCTGAAACCAGTCCTGGTAGCGTTTATGGTTGCCGAAACGCACTTGTGATGTGAGAAAGACCAATTTGCGTTCCATTTCGGGGGTGAGACGCGATTGCAGGTAGCGACGTGACGTGCGCGTCTGCAGCAATTGTAGAACGCCGCTGAAATTACACGAGAGCTGCTTCGGACTCGTCAGCATCTCCTTCCACAGCACCTCGAATTCGTTAATGCGCGCCACATTCTGCAACAGACGCACCAGGTCGCGTCCGATGCCTATGCATTCCTGGAACTTGTCGCGCAATAGACTAACAATAAATGTGACTTCTTTCTGGCGTAGTGCACTCAGATAAGGCGCATTATGATCCTCGATTAAGCGTAAATAGGTGTAGACAACGGATGGAAGGAGGACAGGCGACTTTTCCAGCCATTGTCGATATTCTATATAAATGTCTAATAATGTTTCGATTAATTGGATATTTTTGGGTGAGATATCACCGCCGGCTGCATGCCGCATCAGATTCATGCATAACGTGTCCACATTACTAACCGCATTCCTTATCATTTCACGTACCAACCATAACAATTGACTTTTCGCACAATCATTGAATTTCAGATATCTATCCAACACCAGTTGCGATAGATGCGCCACAATCAGTCCAAAACCATCGCGCGTTATTAACGTTAAATCACGATACGATTTCGCTGCATTTTGTGGTTCCGTTAATATTGTCACTAGCAAACCAAACGAAATATCCTCGTAACCTTTATCCTTCAGCAATGCATTATTTAAAGCATCATGCGAGTCCTTATCACTTAGGCCTGATGTGATACCTTGCAGGAACTGATAATTTCTTTCCAATTTCTACAAAAGCAAAAAACATTTTTCATTAATATTGACAAATGGGAGAGAAAGTAGGCTATGCAATGATTTTGAGGTTATGTGTGTTTTTTCGGGGAGGTGATTTTTGCATATTTCCATTATATTCATTGCGTGAATAATTTTAGTGTGTGCATTGAATGCGTGCTGGTTGTGCGGCTGGAAAGGGAATGGCTTGTTTGGGTGAATGAGTAGTGTTTGATGTGTTGGTGGAGAAGAAGAAGTCGGGGCGATTCACAATGGCCGCTCATCGCTCCCATTCATCACTTCCCAAATGTATATAATGTATCTATTACCTCTTCTAAATCGTCTTTATTCTCAACGACCGATGTCACAAATAATCTAGACGATTGTATTTTCACCTGCTCCATAACGAATAAATCTCGCTCTCGCACACTTACTACACTTTTTTGCAATTGGCAAACAGGAAATTCGGTTCCTGCATCATTCCATCATATCAAGCCGAATGGAATATGTGTTTGGGTTGGAAATGCAAGCGCGCATTGTTATATAGACGATATGGTTCGTTACGAACATGCACGATTCAGATACGTCGGATTTTTTATTAAATTAACGCGCTTTTGAAAATTTTCAATATATTTTCTAAAAATTTGATGTGAATTTCATTCAAATAAACAACTATTTAAAAGATATCTAGCAACAAAAATGTGTTCTGTTTAATAATATTACGTAAACTTGTTATTTCTTCTTGGCGTCATTCACTTTTGTTTGTTTATAAAAAACAGTTTCCTTTATTTATCACATATTTTATTTATTCCACTAAAAACTTACGCAACACAAATATTTATGTAATAATTTTGCAATTTTACACTAATTAGGCGATTTTATTATTTCGTTTATTTAATTGTCGCGCGATTAATAGATGATGAAATACAGGAATCTGCACAAGTCGGTAAATAGAAACGTCAAATTAAAAAAAAAAATCACAAATTTTATATTTAAATTACAATATACATCATAATTTCTTTACAAATACATTTTCTTTTATCACACATTTTATTTATTGCAATTTATTTATTTGAATTTGATTGAATTGTCGCGTGTTTGTTAGGTTAGGAAATACAGGAATCTGCACATCTAAATCTAAATTAAAAATCACAAATTTTATTTAAATTACAATCAGAATTTACATAATTTAAATCACAAAACATATAAATGCATTCTATGGAATAATTAACGTAGGTTGCGTGCACATTGTGTGACAGAAACAATGCGTTTTTCATAAGGGAATGTACACACACAGAAAATGAGGAGAAAATTACAATTTGCCCTTTTTGAATCGCTGTCGCGCCTGCGATTTTGTATATTTCGGAGTTGTGCGAGCCGTTTTCACATTTTCAGGCTCTGCCTCTTCACTCTCCTCCGCATCACCACAACCTAAATTCAAAAAGTAATCAATCAATACGCTCGTAAATTATTTAAACAATATAAATACCAATATCAGCCGATTCTAGTAGACTCTTCCTTTGATTTCGTACATACGCCCGATACAATTTAGCAATTCCATAACCTGCTATCGAGATAGCAATCGTCACAATGGCCATTAAGAGCGGATGCTGAAAAAAAACGATTTCAGTGTGTAATTTTTAGTTATTATTAGATTATTTCATCCACCACTTACCGTTGGTGTTTGTGTCAATAGATAATCGGCTATTACAATAATTACACCCACTACAATACCAATACCTGAACCCAGCCATGGTATCTGCTCATCAGCTGCAATAAAAGAAGGCAAAAGATAAATTGCTAGTAAATAGGCAACCCATTGAACCTACGCCGTCATTACAGCGAGTAAGGTTGATTGGGTTGCCTAGGTAACACACATGCAAACGTTGTGTGACGTCACAAACAAAATACTACTATGTACCTTTTCGTTCGCGAAGCATCAGCCGTCTTGTCTTCTGCATTCCCTCATAAATATTATTATCGTCCGGTTTATATTGCAAGGCGAGCGCATACGAATCGTACGCTTCGAGGTAATGGTAGGTGGCGCATTCGATTTCGGCCTTGCGAAAGTATCCCTTCGCCCATGTCCCATTCAATTTGATTGTTTCGTTCGCGTCCTCTAATGCGAGTGCGTATTGTTGCAATTTCAAAAAGGCAAACGATCGATTGCTGTACAATACGTAGTTTTGCGGGTCGCGTTTTATTGCATGCGTGTAATGTAACACGGCCTCGTCATATTTCTGCTTTTTTACGGCCGCGTTGCCCCATTCTTTCAGGTTACTCGTAGTTGGCTGCAATAAACACAAAACGATTTCGTATTTCTAAACGCAATTCATTTTCGCATATTTTAGCACACATTTACGTACCTCTGTTGTACTGGATGCGTCCATTGTCTCCATTACTAATTATTTCATGTTCTTCGCTAAACTATTCTAATTCTCTACTAATAGATAACCTACGAATTCGATTTTTTGCATGACGTTTAATTTGAAGTTTAGATGCAAGCCAACTTGATTAACCTATTAATATATAGATGGCAAAAGAATTACATTTGTTTATTACAAATATTTATATACAAGGCAATTTGATTGATTTAATTAATTAAATTAATTAATTTTGCTAATATAAATATAATTAGAGTTAGGCAACCAATTATACTTCTAATCCCACTATAATGAACATAGTTGCAATTTAAATGATCATGAAGTTGGCAAATAAATCTCTGACATTTATTAACTCTTAACCTACAAATTTCCAAAATAGAAATTTTAATTTATTGCGAAAATAATGCCTGAAGAAAGTGAAGCGTCTCATTTTAATAATCTAATAGCCGACATACGTCATGGGTAATTAATATTTGATATATCAAAATGTGTTTCTGAAAATTATTCAAATTTCAGCAAAATTTTTTATTCTTATGAAATTGCGATAAAAACTGAGGGATTGTTGGAGAAAATTATATCAGAAGGGAAATGGAATAATGCGCAGTAAGTAATTTTCCTGATTCATGCACCAAATGTGATGAGATGTCGTTTTTTAGGGAATTAATGGACTTAATTAAGGCGAAAATCAAACAAATAATGCAAACGTTGACGCAGGAAGCGACCTGCATCAATATAATGCGTCATGTATTGAAAATAATTAGAGAGGAATACGATGCGGGCTTTAAAGTTGCAAAAATCCATTCAATTTCGTTAAAATTCGTTTAATTTTCGCTGCTTTTTTTTAGAGCAAATTCGATGGCCTACAATCGTTACATCATCTGGTAACGTCCGATTCCGATAATCCGGACGATTATACAAAACAATTGCCCGGCCTGAAAGCTGCTATTATGGATCACTTAAGTGAATACAAAGTCGAATTGGAAACGAGCACAAGCAATATTGCGGCACAGGCACCCGAACACATTCATTCCAACGAAATTATATTGACGATTGGCAAATCGAATATAGTTGAGAAGTTTCTAAAATCCGCATCGAAAACGCGCAAATTTCAAGTGATTGTTGTTGAATCGGCGCCCATTTATCATGTAGGTTATGCAGCTAACTTCATTTATGTTTAACTAACCTCACATTTAACTGTTATGGCATCGAAATGATTGTTTTTTCTGTGTTAGGGACATGCAATGGCGGCCACTTTGGCGAAGAGCAACATTCAAACGACAATAATACCGGATGCGGCTTGTTTTGCGATTATGTCGCGCGTTAATAAGGTGATTGTCGGTGTGCATTCGGTGATGGCGAATGGAGGGTTGCGTGCAACTTGCGGTGTGCATGCAATTGCATTAGCGGCAAAACATTACTCAGTGCCGGTGCGTATTTACAGTTGGCAATACACACGAAATTAGTAACTTGCCTAATACCAACGTATTCTAGGTAATGGTTTTGGCGCATTTATACAAATTAAGTCCCACGTACGTTTGTTCCTATGAACAGGATATGTTTAATAGTTTTGCGTCGCCGGCGAATGTATTACCTTACTCATCAGGCGCTATATTAAACAAGGTGGACATTTATAATCCTGTATTCGATTATGTACCGCCTGAATTAGTTACATTATTCATAACACATCAGTAAGTGATTCCAAATCTAAACTAATCTACAATTTCTTAAGTACTTTATTTTTATAGAGGTGGAAATGCATCGTCATACATCTATCGGCTGCTATCTGAGTTATATCATCCTGACGATAATGAATTGTAAATAAAATTTTAATATAATTACTATAATTACAGAACATTAACGATATGAGACGAATGTGACGTCAATAAGGCAAGTGTTGTATATCAAAGGTAACCTCAACAATTAAATATTTTAAAAAAAATTAAAATTATAGAATTAATAAAATTTCTTTTATAATAAATAATTTAATAGTTCGATTTTGAACTGAAATGTATATAATTATATCGCGGATAATAGATTTTTTTTGTGATTTTATAGTGAAATTGCAGTTTTCTGCTTTACCGACATTTCCTTAAAGTGTATGCGTGTACCTTGGGAAATGCGCGTTTATAGATGTGGCAGTTTCGTGTTGGTGAATGTCAGTTGTCATAATCTTCTGGCTTGTTGTTTGGAAGGCTTGAGGCGTTGCTGTCTGTTGTAAAGTGAGTGCCATAGATCAAGGTTCTTTTCATTCTAACACACTTTAAAGGGAACACAATTCATTACATTAAATCTATTTTTGCAGTGTGATAAAGCAAAGAAAAACATAAGCGGCTCTTTTCACTAATTAAGACAGAAACAACACACATCTAAATAAAAATAAAGAAAATGACGACGAAACTTTTTACATTAGCCGAAGTTCGGAAACATAACGATAATCATAGTTGTTGGCTGGTTATACACAATAACGTATACGATGTTACCAAATTCCTAAACGAGGTAAGAAACCACCCGAATTCATTATATAACGCTATAATTGATAATATACGTTATCTCTATACATATAAAACAATTGCTATCGGACAGACAAATTACTATTCATAGAAAAGAAACAAACATTGCATGTCCATAATTACAAATCTCAAAAAGAAACCTTCAATGGGAAGTTAATTAGATATTTAGTGTAAGAATGTGTATGATAATGTGACGTCATTCCGCATATAAATTGTTTTTTAATGCGCCAGCCAACTTGATGATATTTATTTCTTCTCTTCGTAGCATCCAGGCGGTGAGGAAGTGCTACTCGAGCAAGGGGGCAAGGAATGCAGTGAGGCGTTCGAAGACGTCGGCCATTCGAGCGACGCCCGCGAACTGATGCTCAAATATAAAGTTGGCGAGGTGGTCGAGGCGGAACGAAAGCCGGTTAAACAGAAAGCGCATAATTGGTCCACAACCGATTCGGGCGCGCAAAATAAGGACAAGTGAGTGTTTCGTATATATACAACAACATCCCACAATAAAAATATGTATAATCAAAATTTCTAGTCAATTTAGATTAAGAGAGTAAAAAAAAAACAATTGTTGTGTGTGTTTTGTTGCAGCTCATTGATGTCTTGGATTGTGCCTATCGCATTGGGCGTTATCGCGACCGTCATCTATCGCTTCTATTTCCAAGCGCATTAATTAATTAAGACCTATTTTAATTAAAAAAGCAAAAGAAAAACAACAACAACAACAACAAAATAATTGAAATTCTGTTCAATATCAATATGTATCCCCCTCCTCTCTCTATATCTGTGCTGCTAATATATAGAAACCTTTTTCTTTTTTGTTCATTATTATTCATTTACAATTAGTTTAAATTGGGACCATGCCGACTAAGATGCATTTAACATATTTTTTTATATATATAAAAAAAAGGAAAGAAAAAATAGAATTTACAATTCATTGGTGCTTCTAATAAATATATGATGTATGTGTATATATAAAAAAAAAAACATGAACAGAACTTCATTTATATATAAATAATATGTGTAACAATTAGTTAATACAATTTAAATGCATATTATTCTATATACATATAAATATATATTGTTTTCTACATCTTATTTTATAATAATAATAATAATAATAATAAATGGTAATTCTGGTGTATATTGTTAAATAAATAGTTAGCCTAATTGTTCCATTTAGTTCAGTGCAAAAATATCCTTTTAATAATTAATGAAAAAGCAAAGAAAATTTCGAAGCAATTACATTTTGAACAATGGTGGAAATGATTTGCATTTATGACACGCAATCATGTTAAATAATCTTAAAATAATGATGATTATTATGAAACTTTCATAATATATATATTAAAAAAAATGATAAGTCATTAAATAAATAGGTTCACTGCGATATGATAAATAGTTGATTAGGCTGTCGGCCACTTACTAATAATGTTGAATAATGTATTGTAGAAATAATATGATAATTTTTATCTATTTTAGAAAACGAGTATTAATTGGAAACGACTTTATTATACAGTGTGTCCCAGAATAGATGTTACAAGATGGACAAAATTTTTTTGAATTTTATTTTAATATTTTGGAATTAAGCCCTGCTTAGTTTGAATAGAATTTTATGGATAATTTCAATTTTTTTAAAACAAGTAGGCCTTGACAGTGACG
>JAODFZ020000959.1:0-20869 GCA_027574845.2 Deinopsis erosa
ATCGGGGATTTCCCTTATTAATTCGGCGAAATCTACGTGTATAGGATGACATTAACTTTGAGTAGATGATTATATATTAGATATCGACATTTCTCTCATATTTTGTTAATAAGAGCCCGTTTACACAGTTGCCCCGTTTGTACTCTTACCCTACTTCACCTTATCTAACTTATATCGAAAACACTCTTGCAGAGATTTTTTTTTTAATATATAGATAGCAACATTATATAGAGGTTTTACTGTATTAGAAAAGAATATTATAGAAATGTTCTTTAACATTTTATATAAAAAATATTTAATTATATTATAAATCATATGAATTTAATTATAGGAAACTTTTATAGCTTCCTATTAGTTTATCTTTAGTAAAAAAACAAAACGATGTGGAGATTTATAAATTACTTTATTAAAATTACACACAGTGCTGCATTATATTCTAATTTCATTACAATAGAAGATTGTTTTTTATTATGTAAAGGAATAATAAAAAATATAATACACTTGCTAACAATGGACACATGTACGTAATAATTATTAATTTAATTACAGGTTGCAACTAAAGAGTTGAACTGCTAAATGCACATAATTTTTTTCCGCAATAAATTAAAAAAGGTGTAATTATAAATAAAATTTATATTGTAATAAAACAAATGAACACCTTTTTTATTATATATTTATTTAATACATACATACATATAGATGTGGATCATTTGCATCTGCTCTATTATTATTATATTTTAATGCAATTACATTTGACAAAATAATTATAGTCGTATTGATTTTATGATATTAAATACGTGGCACATTATATTAAAACTATGAATATTTTAGCGCGACAAGTCAATTAACATTAAAATATGAGTTATAATTTATTTAGAATTTGTTTTTGTCACGTATGTCACAAAATGAATTAATAACAAAATTTAAATTAATTTTCTTTTTCGGTTATTTACAATCAAAAAATCAATCAATAAATCCTTGCGTCATGCAATTTCAATACAATTTCTTGATTATCATTCTATTATCATGTCAGGTATTAATTGAATAGAATTGCAAAATATTTTAATAAAAATCATATGATAAAAAATTGTCCCTCGTCGAACTCATACAATCAATTTAATTTATTCTCGCACATTTTCATCATTATGCAAATTATTTATTGCAAATAGTTAAAACACAAATTGGTTAAATGTTACAAATTGAAGTCGTTTTGCATTTTATTTTATTAACAACACACACAACATACAAAAAATTAAAATACTAATTTTTGATTTGTTTATTTATTTGGCGAGCGCGTTATTTATTCAAGTTAAACTTTGTAAAAGGAATGCAGTTAAAAACCATTTTCATTCTTGAAGAAAATGTCATAGAAGGTAGTAAAATAAACTCATAAAAGCTTGTAATAAACTTTCCCTCTTTTCATGCTCTAACTCGTGAAAGATTTTCACTGTGTTGCTGTGGAATGGATGAGTAAGAGAAATCCTTTTAGGAGCTTTAAAAATATATCTGTTTATAAATAAATAAATACAAAAGAATTGTGATTTATTTATTGCTTTTTGTTGTACTTTTGGATTTGTAACATAAGTTTTCTAATGTTTGTTTTTTTTTTCATGTTTCAGGTGAGTCTAATTCCAACTTATATATATCATACAAACGCATCGCTTTGTGGGGTAAGCTCTAAAAATAAATCATTGCCGATAATTTATTGATAGATTTAAACGTATTAAAAAATTCTCATGGATGTCATACTAGAAAGTTATTTTTTATTCCACGCGTAGATTCTAGGGCGTATTATTACGAATATTGAACATTTATTATTTAAATTTAAAATACAAATAAAAAACAAAGAATTAAAGAAAAATATGATTAAATTGTATATAAAAAAATTGTACAAAATGAAATCGTGGAAAACGTTCACACAGCAACTCTGTTATTATAGAATGTACAACATTACAGAGGTTACATACTTATTATGAGTTCATCTTTAAATATGCAGAAATTACACAGAAACCGTTTAAATTAATACTTCTTCTTTACATTTGATAAAGTTTTCAGAATCTATTAAATGTATTTAATGATAGCTTTATTTTATAAAGTTTTGACTATAAAATGTGCTTTCGAACATAAATAAAACCACCATAATTATTACCTTTGGTAATGCATATGTGGATTGGGTGTAAAACCTAGAAAAATAGTCCTATTAATTATGAATTTGAATAGTTATTGTCAATAAAGTTTATAATTAAAGTTTATTGTTAAGGAAAATTTGAATATTAATTAAAGTTTCAAAAATTTGCAATAATATTTGGCAAAATAGAATGTTTGTCTATCTATATGAATATATAGGAATAAGATTGTTTATCAAACAAGCATGAATCTTTAGAGTTTCTGGCCTTTATTGATCGTGATAAGTTTTGGATGGAGAAACGCAAATCGAGGAAACCTGCAAACTTATGAACTAATTAAACTATATCCTACACTTGCCATCCTCTAACAATAGAGATATGTAAATGTAGTTGGGCCAAGTTATCAGAAAGCCTCTTTGCATAAATGTTAATTCAGGATAATGTAATAATCCTGTATATAAATTGTCTGCGCAAGTAAAAAAAAAAACGTTTTTATTTATATATTGCATGATGGTTAATATATTTCAATTCGTGATGATACTTTGCACACCTGCTAATCTACGCTCTTTTAAGTAACTTAAACCAATAAAATTAACTGGAAGCTTTTAAGCTTTTTTGTTATGTGTTGACAAGTTACAACATAAGCGGATGTCCGCACGCAACTCAATCTTGTTTATAACACATAAACCACAAGTGGATTTAAACTCGTGTAACTTATTTTCGGCTTTTATAAAATATTTTCTCAAAACAAACATACATATATTTTATATGCACACATTATTATAAATGAATATTACATTTATTATAATTAGATTTATTATTTTAATGTTTTTTGCGTGACTTAATATTTAACTAACCTAAAAGTAATGTTATTTAATTGTGAAAAGGTTGTTTTATGGAAAGTATATAGGTTTTTAGATGTTTCTAAATTACATTAGTTCGTAATCGCATTTTGAGGTACCTAAAAAGGATTCAAAGAAAAAAATTTTCTCGCTTTTTCTATGTAACTAAATTAACAACATTTTCTCGTTTATATAAAAATTAGTGGTTGAAAATATATATTTTTTTATAAATTATTTTTTATTCATATTTAGTCTGCCAAAACAATATGATTTATATATTTATTATTGAATGAATGAATGGCTTAATACAATTTAATAGTATAAAATTAGATTTTTATTATTATTGGACGGTTTTTTATTTTCACTGATAACTGATAACTGATAATCAGTTTATAAAAACAATTTTTCTTATATTAAATAAAAGTTTCCTGTCAATAACTGCAAATAAAATTTATTTTCATTAATACAATAACGCAATTAATTGAAAAATTGAAAGTAAAATGTGATTGAAGTGCCTGTATAAAAATGTACACATAAATATAAATTTATATATAGTTTGCCATTTGAAAATTGTAAAACATAAAATTCGTGTGTGCAAGTGTGTTACGTGTATTTAATTGTACGGAAAATTTGAATTAAATATTATACCGTAATTAAAATACAAAGCATTCATCAAATATGTAAATTGCATTGAAATTTTCAACGCTTAAAGTTTTTTAATATTCATAATATCATGTCACATTCTGTCCACTGTTTAAATTTAAATATGGGCTTTTACAATATATATAAACACACACTCATACAACGTACCACGTGTTGATACCACACTGAAGAGTGTATTTCAATTTTATAATGCATTTATATATATATAATATATAAAAAAACTCTAGCGAGAATATTTCTTGTTTTATTACTCCAACCAGGTATTTTAATTAAATTCATAAATATTATTTTTTCGCCGCCGCATTGCACTCACCTATTTTTAATTAAAATTGCACAACTGGCCACACTTCTTATAATTTATAATCAAAAAAAAAATTAATATTTTTAATCAATTAATTACGTTGGTTTTGGCATGTTTGGTAGTGCGCCTTATATGAGAAAAAACGTGTTAATAGTTTGTGCTATTAGCAGCTATTCGTGTCTGATTACAGTGAGAAAGAAGAACTTGTTTTTATAATGAGCAATCTATAACATTTTCAAGTCAACAACTTTACTGAAAATAAAACGAGTTTTCTAGATGAAACGGAAAAAAATATTGTTGAGATATATTAGTCACAAAAAAGGGAAGTATTTTGCACGCCAAGCAAATCACTTTTCTTTTTTTTTCTCAGTGTTCTCGCTCACTTTACTCTTTAACTCAAACAAGTAAAGTTAATTAGCTGAAAAATAAGTTGAAACTTTCCTAATGATAGTTCTGATTGCAAGCGCGCTGTCAGCTAAAGCATTACATCAAAGATTGAGCATTTCTGACGTTCCTTCCCTTGCTTGCCACTCTTTTTAAGGGTGTGTTTGATATATCGTGATGGCAGTAAGACATATTAATAGTTATTAGTCAAGTCTCTGAGCATGCTACATTACTATTGATTACAACTTGTATTCAACGATCACGCAAGGCCCCACATTGCGCCAAATCTGAACTAACTCTATCTAATTATAACTCATAAAGTAATTTTTTCTAGATATACATATATATGCGTGTTTAAATCTTTTGTTTTTAATGATTCACACATCAAATATGCAAAATTTAATTCACATGTATAATCCTCTTTTTCTACCAAACAAAAAATAATTTAATTTAATAAATTTCCGTTTTATAATTAGCTTCATTAAAGAAAACAAAAATCATTCTCTAAAATTGTTTATTCTACTGAAATTATACGGGCATATAGCGCAAAAAAAATTTAATGCGATAAAATCGCTCAATTTTTTGCCAACTCAAATTGAAATCGTGCAGATTTCAATCTTTTAATACATAAAACATTAAAAAATAACAACAAATCTTTCCATAAATGTAATTAATTTATGATTTATTAATGAATAAACCAAAAAAATATCATATTTTTCTATTAATATTTGAAATCTCTAATCCTCATTAGCATAATAAATTAAAATGATTTGATTTGATAGTATCACATAAATAGAATATCTATTCGATAAAAAAATAACCTGTATAGAAAAGTATAAATTATAGAAAAAATTGAAATAGATTTTATAAATAGTTTTTTAGTATTGTATAATTTGTATATCTCAGAATACGACTAAGCTTTTGATTGTAGGTTGTACGAAGTGTACATTAAAATATGCATGGTGAACTCTAATTGATATAAAATTCAACTATAAAAGATTACAGAGAGTTTGTTGTAATTATTTACATGCATACTTATTATAGAACATCACTCATTCCAAGTTATTTATTTTATTATATTCGCTTGATATATGGAGATGCCATATTAATGTTGCAGATTAAACTTACACGTGATAAATAGTTTATATGGTTAATAGCAATACTCTTTCTTTTTAAAACACATTTTGCATATATGTTTACAGACGAAGATGAAACGAATAAAAAATTTGAGTAATGAATGAATGAAAACATGCATTGGCATTTCGATTTATGTTCTTATACCCTGTTATAATAATATTCATAATAACGCATTAAAAACAGAAATTGATTCATTTTTTGTTGTTATTAAGAAAGGTATGTGCATGCCAGTGAAGTGAAGTAAAATTAATAAACAATCTAAATCTATTGCTTTTATTAAACATGACTTGACATTAGATTTACTTTGATACTAGTCATTTCTTTCTCTTACGCTTTAAAAATCTAATAAATCTAAAATTCTATAAATGAGTAGCCTAGTTAGAAAAACGACCAACTCCATTTCTTCAAAATTGAGTGTGATTGATTCATATAGGAAATTATTTTTATATAAAAATGATCAGAACAGTGTTTTTTATGGATGTTACTAGCAGTGGCGTATCTACGATTTTTGGGCTTGTAGGCAAACATCAGGAAGGGCCCCTGGTCCCGCGAAACTACTCCCACCATATCCAGAAAAAATTGCAAAATGACATTGGTCTAATTATTATAGAATTACGTTGGAATTATGTTTCTCGGTTAATGATACGAAGTTGAAGGACCTGTCACTTGTCCTTTCCCATATTTTTATTTAAAAATAATTAAAACACATAGATATTTAAATATTATATGTATAGGGACCCTGCACTTCAAAAATTAAATGCATACATAACTAAATACATTTGGAAAAATAGTAAAATTTTTTAGTGCTATATTTTTAGTTGCCAAATTTTCAAAGCCTTCATTGCAAATTTTCAAAGCCCGAGCCGGGCCCCATTTGCTTGAGGGCCAGTAAGATTTGCAAACACTGGCCTTGCGGTATCTACGCCACTGGTTACTAGCCAAGTCCAAGAGTACCCGTCACATAAGTAGGATTCAGTTTTGTGATTTTTAACTAATTTAACACTGGTCATAAAAAATATTTAAAAACTAATTCAAATTTTTATTGAATTACATTTATGATTAGAAATTTATAATGTCAGCAACTCATAAAATCTGCGCTGGACTCACGCCTAAAAAAAATTATATAAAATTAGAGCACTAAGAGTCAATTTTAAATAACTTTAAAATACATATCAATCGTTTTATTAGAAAGTTGTATGTAAGGATGTGCAACGATCTTTAAATTTAGTTTACAAATTATATTCGTTAATTTATAAAACTTGATCAATTAATTGAATATAATCAGTAGTCACGATAATATATTAAAATAAATAGAATTCTAATAATGAAAAAATGGTAGTAATATTTATATCAAACACTTGTTCGTCATTGATATAACATAATCCGCAGCAGGATGCTTTGTCTGAACGTTTACCCAGACGATCAGAACAAAGCTGTTAAAGGAGTAGTAGTAGCGATGCTAACATTGCACTCCCCTTTGGAGGAAAATCCTTAGTGTATTTTAGTACTTACCGCATGTACTATATATCCTTTTTATTTATTATACCACTCGAAAACCGTCCTTTTACATTTGAGAGTCGATAAAATCACGCCGTCTGAAATCTCCCAACACTTAGTGTCTTTCCAATTGAGATTTTTTTTTGGAATTTTTTCTCTATTCACGGTGTTGTTAACGTAAATCGTTATTAATGTGCAATTATGCTACTGCAGTAGTGAGTAGAATTTCTAATAAATTAAATTGATTGCATTTTCATTCTTTTTATCCGCATTACAAAGAAGTTCGCTAAAATAATTTTTAATTAAGTTAATTAGAGTTGATTTATAGTCCATGATAAAAATATTAAATTAAATTAAAGACAGCCATAAAAAATATATACCCATGCTGTTCATCATTTAAATTGGATTATGCCGTTAATTATAAAAATTGAACTTTTTTGTTAGTCTCTGTGTATGTTTCCGATTCGCCTGCAGATTCGTTCAGTTATCAATATCGAATCGCCTCTGTTCTATCCCCATTCTCACTTGCTCTGGCTCGAATAAAAAGTGTAATTAATTTTTGAGATGGATATGTAAAATATTGGGGGTGATACGATTGGAAAATAAATCTAAAAAAAATATATATACACATTTGCAATTCGCAGATATTGCTGCTATCTGCTTTTACGTATACGAATGTATGTATGTATGTATGTATGTAAAAAGGGGCATGTACGGGGGTGGCTGGGTTGCTTCGTATGATTTGGTGGCTGTGTGAGTAGAGAGCATACAGCAGTGAACAGCAGGGGATGCGTCAATCGAGGGCGAGGGATTGTGCGACACATTAGCCACCCTGGATCAGTTGTCTCCCTGCGTGGTTTTCCATACACAGATGCAAATCAAACCTGTCATCTCAAAAACTGAATCTCTCTCTTTTCACACTCGACAACAAGTTTCTATTTGCGTTTTTGTTTCGCACATATCTACTGAAACAAACGAAAAGAACAAGGTATAGACACTTCAAAATTATGCAATTCCATATTTGAGAGTGCTCGCGCGCTAATTTATATTTCATCAATTCGCATGTTGAAGATTTTTTCATTCTTTCATTGACTTTCACCGAGTAGTACACACATACACACACACACACACACATATTCAGTATGTGCATAGGTGAAAAGAGTATAGGCATCAGCAAGTGAGAACGAATAATATAATTGGCTGGTACTATTAAGCAGACATGTGTGTGAGTTAGCACTGTGTATATGCATTGTATTAAGGATGGGGTTGAAGGGTTATAATGGAACCCTCTGCCACCCCTTGCTTAATCAATACTAGGGCACTTGTACAGCCTCGCCTGCACCCTGATTGCTAATTTAATAATATGCACACCGCCAACTCTTGTTTAATATGCGGAATCAAATTTGTATAAGTTGGAGGTATTATCGCGTTGAGAACGTCATATACACGATAAAATTCCTCGTTTTTCAACAAAATAAAAGAATTATAATCAACGAGAAGTTTGCATTCATTCTCTCATCTTGCATAAACTAATTCAAAAAAAAATTTATAATTTTATTAAATCAGTTTATGAGATTTTAAACTTGACCTATTTATTTGACAACTTTTTCCAACTATAACTTTTATTTTCCTCGAGAAAACCGAAATGAGATTTCTCTCTAGCTAGCAGAAGGTGAATAAACTAAGATTAAATTCTCTTTTTAAATGTAATGAAATAATGGAATTTATACAATTTCCACACATAAATAAAAGGTATATAAATATGGATGTTGGAAAATTCTGTTTTCTTAAAATTAGAATATGCATACATAAAAAATATGATAATAGTATTACAACTGTATAAGAAATATAAAAATAGTTATTTTATTGCAGTTGCAATATTTAAATTTTGCATCGCATATTCAATTTTGTTATTTCAACATAAATAAATATAATATCATTGTACAATGCAAAGTTTTGAAATGATATTTATACATATAAAATTAGTTCGGAGCGTGAGAGGTTTCCTTAATAAATAATTTATATTTGAGGAACTATAAAATACTATCTACCTACCTAGATTTATTTTAGATGCATATTTTTTAATTGTTTAATTTGTCTATAAAAAAGCGTTGCTTATTATAAGCAATTCAACATCTATGATTAATTTCTTAAATTTTATTTACTATATACTTACGGCCGACCTGTAGGTAGACTATTGCTTGCTAGGCTATAATTTTTATTCTGAATGTAGATAAATTAACTAATCAGTGAGGATGTAATTTTCACGAAAGCAAAATACTATTTATTCTCCGAACATTTTTTCATGAATTTTAGGGCGCTCCTGTATGAAACCTACAAATGTAATAAATAAAAAAGGGGTTAGTAATAACTATATACCATTATTGTAATAACTTTAAGCATTTTCTTCTATAATTTTATGCGCATTCGAACATCACGCGCACCTACAATCATTTCGAAATGAATCAAATATGCAAATAATAGATCTTGGATAAAATCATGTTTAATTTATGAATGCAATATTTACTTTACTTGATTATTTTTTGTTGTTGCTGCTAGTTGTAATAATCAAACACATAAACATCTTTTCTATAATTAAAATATTTATTATAATTCTATTTTAATTAATTAATTTTTACTCATTTTTAATTAAAAAATAACGTAAATATATTAGAAATGAAAATTGATAATTAACAATAGTAATTTATTTCTGCAATTATTAATTGCAATTTGAATATTATGAATTTACAAAAGAAAAATTATTTACAAAGAAAACTATAAAATGAAAATTTGCATACAAAACGAATGTATAGCAAATATCGATTGAATTTATTTTCATTTCTTGTTGTGCCAGTTGTTTTATATTATTATTTTTTTATTATTTTTTTAGAGGGAGCGTTCCAATTTTTTGCAAGTAAAATCTATATATTCGGTGATTAATTATTTTTGACGTTCATTTTAATTGAATTGAATTTTAGCGATGGCTTTTAATATGGCTTTTGCGACTGTAATGGTTCTCTCGTTAAGAATTCTGACAGTGACAAGAATATTTACGTATTTGCATGTGTGTGAGTGTGTGTGTGTGTGTGAAAAGTTGTTTAAAAGCAGTATTTTATTCCGCGCGCACAATTTCATGACGTGCAAGTGTTATCACAAATCCTGATCGAAGAGTTTCATTATTCCGTCTCTCATTAATCAAACCAGGCCCATGCGTAAATTTCAAAATAAAAAAAATCTCGTTAACGAAATAACTCTTGCGCGTTGTATTTATTGTGAATTTAAATTCGTGTGTAGTATACAAATATATATATATATATATAGATATAGCAGGGTTGAAATTAGTTAGGGTGTGGATTCGAATATTATTATTTTGTCTTTATTTCACCCTCAATAAATAATTAATTAATATTTTTTTTAATTATTATTTTTAGTATGAGTGAAAATGTTCTGAAACGCATCTGGTCGAGAGATTTGAAATTCAGAAATATTATTCTGCAAAGTGTTATTTCTGCATTAAAAAACATTAAAAAGCTAAGGATAATATTTAAGAGTTAAAGATGGAAGAACATTAAAATTTAAATTTCGTCCTCTGACGTCATAATTTGCATCTCATTATGCTACAGCCAGCATATAATGTGCATTATGAATGTTTATTTATAAATTATGTAAAATAAGTCTTTAAAGCTTAAGTTTGCTGTAATATATTTGATAAAATATAGCGTCGACCGGCGTCGTCCTTTTTATATAGACGACGTTTTCTTGCGCTTGTATATGTGTGCTATCCTTATTATATAATATATTTATATATGTATATATATTTTTGGAGGGTAATCTTTTATATATAAAATATGTAAATTTTTCTTTCCCTCAATTCTCATTTATTTGTTAAGTATTAGGTTGGTGCGTTGCAGAAATGCAACAAAGACAAGAAAGCTGAATGACATTTGCATAATTGAAATTGAATAATCGATGTTGCTTTACTTTTTTCTCATTTTGAATATATATACATGTTTTTTCTCTTTCCTCTCTCAAAAAGTTGTTAGATTTTATGGGAATATTTCTCTTTTAAGTGTACACAAGTTGGAAAAAATATTAGATGGTTGTTCGTGTTGGAAAAGTGTAATGAAAATAGATTTTGCTTATATTGACACGAACGTGGTTTTATGTACTCTCGGGACTGAAATATATTTAAATTAAATCGAGTTTTAACATTTATTGGTTGTTAGGAAGGGATGAGTTTTCTTATGGGTTGTGGAAGTTGTGTTTTTACTATCCGGTGTGGGGTATTAGCACGCGAATTCAGACACAATGTCCGTTCGTTTTTCTTCCTCGTAATTTTCCAGCAAACACTATAAATAACAATATAAATATATTAAGTCTAATGCTTTTGTTCGAACCATAAATATTAGAAGCGGTTATCTACCATGCTATTACACCAAACGGAGAAAACCTTTCTGAGAAAACTAATATTTCTCCACAGATTAAATTAAATCAAAAGCTCGAGCTTCTCGCTACTCATTCCAACTAACTTACTACAACCACCTCCTCCTCCCTCTGCACTACCACCACTTCCACCACTACCCTGAATATAATATAATATCTCAACCTATCCACGTAAATACTTTTTCTTCATTTCGAACGAATTAAACTAAATTGAAATACGCCGGCATTAACTTATTGCTTTTTATTTTAGGAGGATTTGAAATAATTGCTTTTATATTCTGCGGAATTGCAATTTTATTAATAAATTATTCCTCTCTATTGGTTGCTCAAGAATTATTATTAACTCTAACTCTTCTCATTTTCTCTCGCTTCTTCCTCTTCTTCCACCAGATCTATTTTATGAATGAAATTTCCGCGAGCAATTCTATTTATTTATTAATATAATATTATATAATACTTGACTGTGCATGAGAGGGGTGGCAATGTTGGTGGTGGTGGTGGATGGATGAGAGACGAGGGTTGTTGAGAGTTAAGAGCACCCTCATCGACGGATGTACAAATTTCGCGAGGCGCAGTCGCAACTTCAATAATTTAATTAAACTAAACCAATTAATAAAGCGAAATCTAATTCATTCTTGTGCGTTATCCCGATGCCAAAATCGCATATATCTCATTAGCTTCGGCAAAGGCAACGCAACTAGGTCATATTTCACCCTAGCGCCACAAGGGTGTCTTAATCCTGCAATCACAACTCTCGGTTGGTGTTAACCACCCACTAAATTTTTGCCATCGCATTCAATCATTGCTTCTTGCACTAAATTTTCCTTCTTTTTCTTTCCTCTTCCTCTTCATCTTTTCTCATCACTCTTTTTATGAGCGTCCTCTATCTACTTGTTTGAAATACATACTCTCACATCATATGACGTAAATCCTGCGCATTTACACACCACCGACAACCCCTTTCCTATCACATTTCCAACCCTCGTGTCTACTGCTGCTCGCGCTCCCAAACACTTGTTGGCAAGTTGTAAGCTTCTCTATAGCCTGCTGTCGAGACCTTTGAGGTTTTTTCTACTTCACACTTTTGATTACTTATCGCAACAACTTGCAATCACGAAAACTTTCTACACATTTTCTTTTACTTAATATTTTCTTCTGTTTTCCATTCTTATTTGTAAATTTATATTGTACTTGGCAGTAAATGTAAATTTATGGTGATGGTAAAAATAAAATTAATTTATTAAAATAAATAAGAAAAGAAAATGATGATATATTGTTTCGTGTCTTATGAAAGTTTCATATTAAGATTGATTAAATTTTGTGATTTGCTTTAAATTAAAATAATAGAATGTATTTGCGTGTGGTATGTATATAGTAGTGTGGTGGTTGTGGCCCACCCAATTTGATTAATAATCACAATTCTAATATGTTTTTAGCTCTTTGTTAAATTAAATTTCATTTGTTCGATTTTATAATGGTCTCCTTTTTTTATCTTAAGCTAATTAGTTTCAAATTAAATATGTATGAAATATTTCATAATTTTTATTAAAGATTGGTATCACATTAATGATAGGTCGAGAGATGGGGTGTGGTGGCACCGCGCAGGGGGTACGAATATAATACATTTGATAAATGATGAGATAACCAGTTGTATTAAAATTACAAATGGTCGTTGGTGTGTTATGTTTTCTTTCTTCGTTTCATTTCATTTTTTTAGTGTTTTGATTATTTTATTTTCTATATTTATAATATTTTTTTTTCTTACTTTGGTTTGCTTTAAAGAAGCTTAAGTAGAAAGAATGAATTTGGATATTTTGTTATAAATTATCATTTTTATTGCGCTGTAAACCCTAATCCAAAATTTATTGCGAAGAATATTAAATTATTTTGTTGGGATGGGGGCATAATAAATATAAGATATTAAAGTTAAAGACGCGAACGTTTTATCTTCGTATATTTTTATTTTTGTAAGAAAGGCGATATTCATCGTTCAACATCCGCACATAAAGTTAAGCTATTAAAGATACAAGTTTATAATCTTTCCATTTTATATTGCATCTAATAGCTTTATTCGCTCGCGCGTTATTTTCGGAAACTTTTTATTGCTATAATTTTAGTTAATAACAAAAATATAAATGCCAATTGTATTCTATTCTTTATTCATATTCTGATTGAGTTAGATGATCTATTCAACAAATGTTATGTCATGATTATTTTGCAAAATCTTTAGTGTCTTATTCAAGTATTCGAAGAGGTGTCGGTTTTAAAGCGGATGTAATACTCTGCTCGAACTCTTCGTATGGGAAGTCCTCTTTACTTTGTTACAAATATCTTTCCCAACCCCCATTCTACTCGAGTTTTACTTTCAATACTCGCTTTCGCAGGATTACGAGACTTAAATCGGCGGAACTGCTATTTGCATCCTTACAACCACCAACATTCATAACCTTTCCACAAAACCTACCGACTTTAAATACCTTAAATTGATATTTTTATTTTAAATTAATTTTGAACGATGCGCGTTCGTAATATTTATTCTTTAAATTGAATTGGAAATTTGATTAATACTTTCAGGAATCGGATAAATCATAGGGAATTATTTTTATACATTGATGGGAGGGAATAGATTGCAAGTGTGTACACAATATGTATACATTTATAAACAAACGTAATATGGACTTTTATTATGTTATATGAAAACTTTTTATGCGCTGCCTATTGGATGTTTTCCATTACTCGACGGTGATCAGAATTGCAGACTGAATCCCAGTTTATGAGCCCCGTTCGGATTCTATATTGCATTGGGAGAACATTATAAAAAACACCCTAAAAATACTTTCCAACATTGTTATTTTGTATTATGATTTTTTGACTTACGTATACCTATATTTTTATAACTGTATAACAATAAAATTCTTTGCAGGATTCAACCAGAAGCAGAAAATTTGTTGTTATTTTATTTACTAACTAAACAATAAGGAATACATTTTAAAATCAACTAAAACATTCTTATACTTCGTTTTTTTTTCTAAGTAGCTTTTGTAAATTTTTATATTGTTAGAGCTTTTTCGATAAAAGAACTGAAATAATCTAATTTACACATTTGAATTTCTTGCGCGAGACTTTACATTTATATAACCAAAATGGATGGAAATGTTCTCTTTTGTCGTTTCTTTTTCGTTGCAAATTTTATTTCATCGAGCTGAGGGTTCGTTTTCTTTTTACTTTTTTTTTGTTTCATCATTCATTCGATTTTATTATCGAAGCCTTTAGCAGCTAGCTTCTTCATCCATTCTTTCAATTAATTTACAAATTTAATATTAAAATGGACGATGCAATTATATCCTTATTGTTGCAAAAGAAATTTCTCTGAGGAAAAAATTAAATGAGGAAATGAAGTTAGGCTTGCAAAAAAATTGAAATAAAAAAAAAGAGCGTAATGAAAAGAACAAACGCTTTCATATTTTAGAAGGTTGGAATGCATCAGGTTGAACTGACCACGGTCCATACTTACGAGCGAGTGCGTTTTACGAGTCAAATGGCCCATACGTTCATTCATGTGTTTCAAACACATGATGCTATCTTGCTTGCTACTGTAGTAACGAACACGCTTCCAATGTGATCGCTTCTAAATGAAATAAAAAAGCGTCGAGACGTTAAAAAAACTGTCTTAGTTAGTTACAGCTTTTTCCACAAAATAATAATAAATTGCATTAAGTAATTATTGGAAAAGAGTTTATGGAGTTCCAGATAATTAAATAACAAATTGTTTTCTATTTTTTTCATTATATTTTAAATGCATAATTAAACACATTCTCAGTTTATTTATTTATTTCATTTTCAATTAGAATAACAAAATTTATTATACGTAATAATGATATGATGCAAATTTATTTGCTTTTTGTGGATTTATTTCAAGTTTGTTGTGGGAATGTTTAACAAATACTATTTGATCCCATTTTACATTTACTAGCATCAATCATGAACTGTTTTAACGCGAGAGATTATGACCGCACTCAGTGTTCGCGCCTCTAATGCGATCATCATCCCACAATCGTTCGATCAATCGATATAATACAATCATTGTGTGTTAATTATGAAATATATATCGCAAAGTGTTGACCGCTGTTTGATTTCCGCCGCAATTTTAGTTTCAAATGTCATTTTAATACGGCGGTGTTATGTGGTCAACTATTTTGACACATTCGGCCTGATAATAGGATTATTTATTATATTAAATATTGAATTTTCCACATATATGCGTATTTTTAAAATTACACTGAAAATCGTTCCTCTTTTCGTAGGTACCGACTTGAATTAAAAAAGCATCTAAGTTGAATAAAATTCCTTAATTATGGTAGATAATCACAAAAAAAAACAGCTATAATTTTTATTTAAAGTAATTTTTAATGAAAAATGTTTAAAATATTGTAATAATTGTTTATGATTGTACTATTTTTCTATTATTGTTCTAAAATGGTTTGGCCGTAAAGAAATAATTAAATAAATAAATAATGTGTTTAATAAATAAAGTATTTAAAGAAAAAATTGAATAATTTCTTAGTTTGAAATGGAACAATTTTTGCCTAGTTCAAAGATATCTTAATACTTAAAAGTTCCTTAGTTGACGGTTGTTTAATTTCAGAAAATACTGTAATATATTTTAATCTAGTGAAACGATCAGTTTAGAATTGCGGTGTTAAGAGTGTGGAGGAGAATAGGCAATAGTTCTTAATCAGTTGAAATTCACAATCAGTGGGCAAATGAAGACGAATATTTGGTTTTGTCGTAATTCGGCCGTTGAATTAATCAAAGTTTAAGCTCTGTAATAATGCGTAGCGCCTGTACGTCAGCATTATTCCTATTTTACAGCAAAACTCAATCAGAGACTAATATATTAGAGCTGTAAATTGGCAATCAATGTTTCCATGCATATGTATGTATGTGCACAGGTAGGATCCGCTCGCCATGTAATAACAACGCTAGATTGCATCGTATATTAAGCAACATCCAATATAGATAGGACAGTTTTAAAATCAAATTTTCTCTATCTATCATGTGTACGGTTTATAATTTCCAGAATTAATACAATGCACAGGATGTTAATCTGCAATAACCGTTCGCGTTCTGGGATTTGTTCGATAACACATATATACACACATATACCGATTTGGCTACATGTATCTAATTTAAGGTTTATGTCCACCCGTTTCGACTCTAACTGCCTTTTACATTATTAACTCTAATCAACAATATACTTAACCATATGTGTGTATGTATATTCACGTTTTACAACTCGCTCTGCGTTCTAGATTATTACTGTAATATTAATTATCTGTTCACCATTTTAATCATTCATTTGCTTATGACCGAACACTCATATTATATAAACAATCGATATGTAAACATTCAAAAGAAGATATTCATTTTATAAAATTTAATTTAATGCATCACATGCTTCAATACATTTAGATCTTTACGTTAATTTCATTTACATGGTACATGTTTTTATTATAAAATATTTATTTATTTATCATATAATACTGTGTATTACTATTATTATTTCAATTCAACAATGCGTTTTCTGCTGTATGTAAAATTTTTTATTACTTATTAAACATTGTTGAATTATTATTCAATTTGTTTTAAAAACTGCATAAAATGCAATTAAATTTGATTTGTTCCCTTTATTTATTAATATTAATGAATTAAAATTTCTTATATTATATCGTATTGTTATTACAATATAATTATAAATAATTCTTATTATAAAGTTTAATTTGTTTTGGAAAGCATTCTCAGTTTACATTTTTTTTAAATTTATTTTATGAAAGTTATTAATCATAAAATGTTGAATTGCAATTGTGAAATTATTTGCGCATATTGTCAATTAAAAGTTAATTTTCATTAAAATATAATTCGCTAGGTACCGTTGGGGTTAAAAAGTCTTGCTAACGTGCGCCACTGAGTTAACTTTCAATGTAATTTAACATTCCAAATGTAATATTACATAACTTCTAATTATTAATACAATGAATAAAAATGAGAATACATAAAGTTTTATTTGCAAAATTGTGTATAATTTATTAAAACATTTTTACCATTTTCTAAACTTATTACCTTTAATAACATTTTAATAAATTATTTATGACTTAAATCAAATTTAATAAATAAATTTCTACATTTATATGCTTTTAAAGTTATGATTTACCTATATTCAATTTACATATTTATATGTATACATACCTAGTTATAAAATTCATACAAATTCAATGGAAAATATTTATTAAATTTTAAATATTAAAAGAATATTTCTAACGTTCAACATAAAATGTAGTCAATGCTTCTTTTACAATATATTGCGCTCTTTTTATAAATTTCGTAGGTAGTGAAAATCATGTTCACTTATTAGCGGATGGGCACACTTGCAATTTTCAGTTGCGCAACTGTTTGGTTTCAGTTGCAATGTAGTGTGCCCGAAACATTGCAACTAAAGAGCAACTGTTTAGTTGCTGAAACTTGCCATTTAGTTGCAGTTGCATGTGTGCGCAGTTCCATAGCACTCCATATGACAGGGGTGGCCAAACTTTTTGCAGCAAGAGCCAAAGTTAGTTACCTAAAAACCTTGCGAGCCGCACCGAAGGTTCTTGGTAGGAAAAAAATGTCTGAATTATAATAATAATATATTTATTTTAATCGTTTTCACATATGGCATATCAATCACATTACATAGGCTTTGAAAAGTCGCGGGTAAACCGAAGAATGCCAAACGATCGGTGTATTTGTAAGATTCAGAAATTTAAAAAAAATCAATAATTTTTTTTATTTATTAGTGAGCCGTAATTAAGCTCATGAAGAGCCGCAGTTTCGCCACCGTTGCCATATGACACAAATATGCAACCAAACAGTTGCGCAACTAAAAATTGCAAGTGTGCGCCTCGAACATTCCTAGACGAAAAAACACAAGCTAAAAGTTAAACGACGTCATTTTAACACACAGTAAAGCTAAACCAGACATGCGCACTATTTTTATTTTTATGATTTTGAATAAAATAGAATCCAATTTCTATAAAATTGTAAATAACCTGCGTTTGTCATTGAAATGAATATGCATTTTTATCTTTAGTTGTTTAGATGTCTTTGCTCAAAATTCCTTAGTAGAAGTTAGTAATGTAAACGTGTGTGTAGTGTTTGGTTGTAACTTCAAATGAAGAGGTAAATTAAGTTTATTGCATTCTTTTGTTTGTTTTTTTAATTAACAAAGTTATTCATGTGCAAATAATAATTTTTACTTAATTCTCTTCATCTTTACACAATTTTTGTAATAGTAATACATTATAGGAATGAAATATGTTTTAATAAATGAGGTAAATCTAAATCTAAATTAAAATTAATAATCTTATTTGCATTTAAAATAATTGTTTTATACAAAATGATTTTTATTTGTGAAAAGAAGGTGTAGAAATTAACAAACTCTTTTATTTTGTATATTTTTGTCTCTTATCAAATGTCATTGAAAATTTTGTGCGCATTAGTTTATTGTTAAAGAAGTAACACAATATTTATCATCACAATTTTATAGTGTGCAGTTTTTTCTATGTGTATTAGTTGTATGTAAAATAGGGTCTGAATGCAGTTATGTAATTAGAGCTACATGCATTAAGTGCAAGCATGACTATTGATTTAACAGAAATTTTCAATTTTTTATTGATTATTATGAGTTTTCATGCAATTGTTTGCTCAAGTATATACACAATATGTAAAGTTATAAAACTTGCAACGTAGGTGGTCTGAATATGGAGCTTTTTAGCTGAAACAATCCTTCCATAATGAAGTTGAAAAAAAAACGCATTTATATTAAGCCCATAAAGTGTAGTTTAAACTGCAGCAAATGCATATATGTGCACTTGAGTTGTTGCGCGCGTTCTTGAAAAAGAAAATCAATCTCATTCGAATAAATAAATCACACATACATCGGACATAAAATGCGCCATAAATATACGATGTCAACTTATGAATGCACTGCTTCTTTTTGACAAGATGAGATTCGATATATATGTATTTCTGTACTCATACACAATGCTTACTTACTATTTGATGCACTTGAACATAAAACATTTATAATACCCATTATTATTTGACTTTAAAAACCAATTTCATTTTATTCTTTATTCATATATTATGCACAATTACCAATCGACAAATATCAAATATTCATCAATTTATTAAATAGTAATCAATAAATTATTTAAAATTAACAAAAAATTCATTTATATTATGACACCTAATCGTTATCTGTTTTAAATTATCAACTCATTTTATGATTTTAATCAAAAATATTTTAATGAATCTGCACATTCAATCATTTCAATCATAAATTTTACTTCCACCATATACATCAACAATTCCTTAATGATAGAAATCAAATTTTCATATTAAACTGCTTCTTTATAAATCATTGCTTGCTTGATATATGTATACAAGATTTATATATATAGAAAAAAACAAACGAACATCTGCGCTGATTTCTCATGTTTTATATGAGGCTAGCATATGTTTAACTCTGCTCCTTTAATCGTACGATTTTTTTAATTATTTTAAGCCATTATTAATTAGTTATGTTATCGTTGAAAGAATTATAAAGCGATTTTACATATACATATTAAAAGGTAAGAACAAAACAGATTTTTATAATAGATAAAACTTGTAATGATTAATAATAAGTTTCCTGAATTGAAATTTATTATTTAATACCAAAACAAAGGAGATTGTTTTCTATGAAAACTAATTACCTATTAGATTAGATATTATTTTTTTATTATTATTTAGTGTGAATTGACTTAATTATTTTTTACGAGTAATTAATCTTAAAAGTTTTGTTGAATGAGAAGCTACTAATTGAAAGTGCTAGGATTCATCTCTTTCTTGTTGCTCTGGCTGTTGTCTCTTCTTCTTTGAGACATGTAATTTAACATTTTCCCCTACAGTTTATAATACGAAGTGCGTTTCTGCAAGTATACACACCCATTCCACCTTCTAACACCCTAAACCACCCTGTTTACATCACCTATGTATAATATATACATCTATCTGCGTACTAATAAAACTTGTATGAATCTAAAGCCCAACGATTGCATTATTAAGTAGGGGGGCTGTTACGTTTCCAGGTCCGTATTCTTGTGATTTATAGTGTGTCGTTAATTTTCCGACGTGATGAGGTTACTTAACTTTCCATGCGCGCATAAATAAAATTAGGATAAAGGTGGTTTTGTAACTATAGTGGAAGGAGAAAGAGTAAATGGGATATTTTATACTTGTATATCCTATCCTATTCCAACTTCCAAGTAGACGCTTTAACAAATTCTTCGTCTTAAAATTTTGCTTTTATTGCTTCCTACATATTTAAATACAATCAACAATATTACTTTCCTATCAATTTAATTATTCAATAGATGATAATAATAAATAATTTAAAA
>JAODFZ020000990.1:0-23648 GCA_027574845.2 Deinopsis erosa
TTTACTTTTCACTAGAAATCTAAACTTATTTCTCAGAACTATTCCTTGCATAACTCTGTTTTTATTTATATTTATTATTGTTATAATTTCTTAAATAAATTAGGTAAAAAATTAAAATTATCAGTTTTCTTATTTTTCATTTACTTTTCACTAGAAATCTAAACTTATTTCTCAGAACTATTCCTTGCATTACTCTGTATTTCTTTATATTTATTATTGTTATAATTTCTTAAATAAATTAGGTAAAAAATGAAAATCATCAGTTTTCTTATTTATCATTTACTTTTCAACAGAAATCTAAACTTATTTCTCAGATAGAGTAATTTACACATTTTTAAACAATAGAATAGACAAATTCATTGTTTCAAATAATAAATTCAATTTTTATTATGGAAATTGTTGTTGTTTTAAATTAAATAGATATTTTATGAAATTTGTATAATTTTTTATTCAACTTTTATTGAGGATTATTCGAATGAAAGATGCGATGCTAAATTTTTCAGCCTTATTTTTATTAATATTCGCTATAATTGTGCATTTTGAAAGTTGATATTTATTTATTTGGCTGAGAAAGTAATTCATATAGAAACGATAAAAATATAGATGTAAATTAGAGTCTTGCACGTAGTTCGAAAGCAAGGACATAGTTTTTGGCTGCACATGTGTTTAAAATAAATTGAATGAAAAAAATGAATTACGTAGTAGCTCAAGTTCATTTCGTTGGTTCGTAAATAATATTCTAACTAATATATCAAATGGCAATTTGTGCAAAGCTAAACACGTTTTAAGATATCCAAAATTTATGACGCCGCTTTCTTATCTAATAAAATGAACCGTGCGCATTTCTCTCACACAACACAATACAGGATTATTTCTTACATATAAAACGATTGTGGGTTTGTTGCAAGACCCTTATAATCAAATCAAAACACCCTTGTGCCAAAAGTTATAAAATCAGTCGAGATCGAATTTGATGGCCATCTTGCGACCAACTTTCAAGGGTCTTACAAAACGATTCGGTTGTAAAGAGACCTTGTAAAACACAACTTCAAACCAGATCGTAAACTACTGTTAGGGACTTCATTTCAGGAGTTGATTTTATTGTGCAATGAATTTGCCTTTGCTGCTACTACACAACCATACCCAAAAACACAAAAAATATCTTTCAAGCCGATAAACTAATTTTACGCGCCTATAATTTGCGGTTAATGAACAACAACAACATTTTTGGTCACGTTTGCAATTAGAAGTTACGTAATATTAGAAGTAAAGGGGTTTTCGATTCTCACGCTTTTTATAGAAATGTTTATAGAAAAGTTGAATAAAAGACTCTCCTGAGGAGAGGCCTACCTTTTTCTAGAAGCAACTGCTAAACATCGCCGACATCTAAGCTAACTAATTCCACTAGTTTTGATCCACTTGCGAGCCGATCACAGCCGCAGCGACAGCAGCTTTTTGAGCTTGAGCTTGTTTTTCTTGCTCGTTTAATTCCTTGATTGCTTGAATTTCTTTCTTCAATTTCATTCTGCGATTTTGGAACCAGATTTTGATTTGTCTTTCTGTTAGACATAATGCGTGTGCCATTTCGATTCTTCTTCGTCGGGTTAAATAATGATTCGTATGAAATTCTTTCTCCAACTCCAGCGTTTGGTATCGAGTGTAAGTTTGGCGGCCTCTTCTGCGTAAGCCATTTGCACCTGCAATAAATTGTATGCAAAAATCCAATTAATTTATCTATCAGTTTAAGTAACCTTAAGCTTGTTCTTGTGGGTGTTTAACAAACAACTAAAAATATTTCAAAGAACTTCAAGCCTATATGAGAATTTTACCTTTCAGGGCAAAGAATTATACCTTTCTATGATTGGTACAGGTATGATGCTCCCTGCTGCTTAAGATGGAATGAAAATTATATTGAGCAAGTGAGATGGAAACTAGCATACCGAAAGAAAAGGAGTTAAAGCAAGAGGTTAGGCAGGTAACGAAATACGGTGAGACAAGGAGGAGGAGAGAGGCGCAAGGACGCTCAAGAGATAACTCATCAGACAATGAAATAATTCAAAAAGTTGCAGTAAATACGGGCGTGATTAATCACGTACAGTTTTGGAAGCCACGGGTTATTTATGGCTGTATTTATCTGGATAAACGAATCGCCAACCAGCAAGTGCACCAGTCTCGTATATTAATAAGACCAGTATTAATTTATCTCAACTCTTTATGCCCGTCTTACATAGAATTTGCAATGTTTACGAGACAATCGATAATTGCGTGCGTGGAAGCTGATTGAGATATTTTACCTTAGAACGAACGCAACGCATGGGCTACTACTACTTACTATACACATACACACATTTTACGACGATGTGAAACTCATATTTTGTTAATAGCATGAGCGAAAAGCATTAAAAGTCGTTTAGTAATCTTCGTGCATCGAGATATGTAAAATGAGAGCATGCAGTGCAGGTAATGAAGACGATATCGCCATTCCTTCAATATCTATCAACCCTGATTTTATCAATTCACTCATAAATATCAAATATTAGCCGATTCACATCTGGCCTAACCAATCATAGCATCTTGAGGAAAATTACAACGATTTTTTTAAATACGCGAAGGCATAATTAAGTGATTTACATACAAATCAAGCAATTGCCCTTAAATTATACACGCGTTGATAAATTTATAGGAGAATTATGCAAAACAAAGTTGTTTTTTAAAGCGTCCGAGTTTGTACAAACATGAAATCAAATTGTGAACGTTCCGACCCAAAGCAACGATTCAATTGTCCCCAAAGGATGATTGCCTAGACTAGTTTAGTCAGCTATACATAAGTATGTCCAGGCAATGTAGTCATAAGCGAGAATACGCCCCTCAATATAGTAAATTACCAAATAAACATAACTCAAGAAATTTCATGGTGGTTGCACAATTTGATAAAGCTCCAGCTTCAAAAAAAAAAGGGGAGCAGAAAGACAAATAACATTAAATTGACATGCTGCTTGGATAAATATACATTTCGCTGATTAAGCCGCCCCCCAATCGATAGAAACAAATTTTTCCTTTCTTCCAATTTCGTCTAAGTCGAGCGCGCGAGTTGTATAAATTTGACAATTGCCAAGAGGACATGCAATTTATATGCCTACTTTAATTGGTCCCCCGTTCGTTCGTTGCAAAACCTGCACAAAAATAGGGTGACAAATCATCCGGACAGCAGCCACCCTTCCTTTCTTTATGCAGCCCTGAGGTAGGAAAAGTAATATTACTCTCGCAAGATGTCTTGAGTTATTTAAGGGCGCGCGCGCGCAAACTAAATCGAGGGGAATATCATGCACCAAAATTAGAATCGCTAAAAAAAGCAAATATACAAAATAGAAACAGCATATAGAAAAGGCAAGTAAATAGAAACACAACGAAAAAAAGCAAATACATCCATTCTATCTAATTACGATTGAGATATAATTTGTTTAATCCAATTGCAACCACTACTTGGCTCCCAGTTGCGATAATTGACTGGTAATTCTATTTATGAGCAGAAAGAAAGATTGTAAGAAACATGGGTTGGCGTAAACTAAAGGCAATTCGATTGAATGCGAATTCATGTGATGTAAACACAATTACAGAATCAATGTGACTATGGGGACGCACCATAATTTTGCATTGTCTGTTTATTGGCCATGTTTACATGGACATGGTGCTTATAAATAACATGGAACAGCAATTCATGTAACAGTGCCGAATTACACACGTATAACTATCATTAAAGCTGCAAATTGTCAAATATCTCTTCAATGTACTCCTAAAAAACCACCCCATAGATAATTATTCCAATATTTTCCGCTACTAATGTAAAATAAATTATAATTCAAGTGTTTCGTAATATAGTGTACCCCCAAAAACGTTATCTTCATCATAATTACCGCCGTCTCGATTAAAAAATTATCAAATAAATCACCTCGAGCAGTAAAATTATAATAGTAGAGAAGTGTTTGCGAGCTGGCACTCGCCATGTTTTATATAATCGAGTTCAATACCCGAAAACCTTGTTTTATAATAACATAAAAGGGTGTCGCAGAACTAATTATCTCCTGACTGTTTTATTACATTCCCCTGAATGCATTATTATCTCGTACCCATCAAATAAATGCATCACCGACAAAAAATATTATGCATCTCGGTCTAATAATATTTTCTTTAAAGCGGAGGGAATGAGACTCCACTTTTATCAAGGGGAAGTTCAAAAGTCTTATTTTTAATTGGTAAAACTTTCCTCAATGGTGAGATAGAAATAATAAAAATTTATATAAACGCGGTAAGAAATGAATTATTCATTTGGATACACTTCTAAAGCGTTAATTGCAGACGCATTTACTTAATTAAAATCATTTTTCAATTATTCCATTATATATCTAGGTAAGGAAGTGGTCCTTTATACCTATTATGATTTATTGTTGGGATTTGGGAAGGGTGTAGACCCGGACGGAAGCTATCGATAGTCAATAATTCAATGATGTCCGCAAAGTGCGCGTTTTTTGTAACAGATGTGCTCCCAATAATGTTGCAATATAAAAAACAAAGCAAACAAATCAGATAGGAATAGGTTTATTACAATTTAATAAACGAGACGATTTGTTGTCTGGTTTTCACCTCTTTGCAACCCCAAAATGGATGGGACATGAAGCACATGTGCAGTCGATGTATTATACCGAACATCCCATCCCTGTATTATAATTCATAGCCCAGGCTGGTAACGAACCGCAGAATATCATTAATTAAAATAGCAAGTTATGGAAAACACATTTAGAAGAGATATGAGGGAAAAATATTTTTTTATATATATAAAAAAAAGGAAAGCAGGATGAAACTAGGAATCCATCATGAATGTAGGTCCCTTAGGGCTGAGCTGACCCAGCAGCCATAATGCGCGCTACTGTTCCTCCCTATCTTTAACACCCACCCTTGTCTCTCGCTTTCTCCATACACCTAAACTCGTATAAATCACCCTGAGGCCCGTGGCTAAAACCCTCTGGCATTGATGAATGTGGTATTCTTTCTGATATGTGGAGACGGTAATTTTAGATTTTAGTTAGGGCAAAGCGAAGACACGCCAATAAATTTTTATATTTCAACTCATAATTTTCTTACACATGCGCTCAAATAAACATCGTGTTCATTTAAAATAAAGTCAAACAAAAATAAATCCCTAAATGTAATCATTTAAGCACGAACTTAAGATCCAAGAAATTATTTCTTGAATAATAATAGAAAATGCTGTAACAAGAAAAAAAAACTTTCTTTTTTATTGCTTTTAAAGTCCCTTTTTTATATACAATATATTACAAAAAAAAGGTACCAAACAATTCTGCAATGAGTTGTAATATTAGAAAGTTTTTTTTTACTTTTAAATGCCTGCGCTTTATATTTAAGCTAATGGCATTTTTCTTTGAATTATTAGAGACGGTTATTGATTGTATGAATAAATTTAATGAGGAAGGCCAATCTGTTGTTGATTAGTGATGTTAGACCAGCATTTCGGAAAACTTAACAATGGTCATTCATCATATTAAGTGAGTGGCGGCTTATAAATGAAAAGAGGACACATATGTAGAAAGAAAAGTAATACTTTGAAGAGGCCTTGTTTAGTCGGCGTGAGAAGCAACCACTAAGTGGGTGTATGTAAAATGAGAAGTAGAAAAAACAAGAAAGAAAACGAAGAAGAGCTTTAAGAGGCAGGGGGTGAGATAGCAGAGCGAAGTAATAAATCTTTGTGTTCTTGTTGGCACAGCGGGCAGCTCCCATGTCAGACGATGCCAGCCATTTTGAGTAGGCCAATGCTGTAGGACCCCTGGAGGTACATCGACTTTCTTCTAATTAGTTCGCTCCTGAAAACTAATTCATACGCAACAAACACTCGCAGGAAGACAAACTGCTATCGTAATTAATAGCAGCAATTAAAACAAAGATTTAATATTTTGGATGGGGTTGGTGTGTGTGCAGCCATAATGAAAGCCAAATGGTACTTTACAAGGGCGCTATTTACGTGTTGCGCATAACTTTACAAGTTTACCTAAGTCCTCGAGCTGTAAACATGTCTTTTACTTAAGCCAGCCACCATCTTACGCGAAATTACTAAGTTGTGGCTGTTAGACCCTTAAAATATTTATTAGTAATTCAAAAGAAGTAAAAAAGTTTCGATCATGTTCGAGTGATAAATTTAAATATAAGAGAAAATCAATTACTTCGCCCATACTAATTGGTAGTACAAAAGGCCACCCATAAACTCATAAACAAACCTCAAACAATCCTAATTTTATGGCATTATAAACACCTATTCAAGATATTCAATCTGACTAGAAGGATAAAAAAATGACCCAACCCTCTTTCCTTTACAACTCCAAAGTGAACACGATATTTTTCATTCTAATTCCACCAAACAAACGATACCTGAGTCGCTTGATCAAACATGAAAGATAAAACATTCGGACAATGACTATAAATCGAGAAATAACTTGAAAAGAGGAAATACGCGTGCATCATATCTTTATATCTGACTTCCCTTCTTGACTGTATTGATTTAATGGCTCTCAGGAAAGAAACCCCAGCAATGTATTTTTTTTTCAAAGAATTTCTTCTAAACTTTTCTACCAAAACACTTTTATACCTGTTACCATTGCCACTGGATAAATTTAATTTAATGCTAATAAATAATGTCTTAAATTAGGCATGGAGTCATGATGATGAAACTCGTGCGCTTTAATTGAAACCTGTCATGGGTTTTTTGATCTATTTCTTAATCCCATACAAAGTTATTACCATATAGATAATATATAAAATAGAATGCGTCATGCATTATTATTATACAGCACACAAATTTAAAAGATAATATGAGTGAGTGCATTAATGGTTAAAATTTAATAAAAAAAAGCATTTCCCATAGAATAGATACTTGAATATGAATGAACACTCCTCGTGCAAGTAAGTGCAAGACAGTCCATCATCATTAATAATAGAAACTCATTATGTAACTATGGTGTAAGCACGGATTCGTGGCAATAAATAAGAAAACGTTTTGACAGAACAAACCGTAAATTACATATCTTGGGTAAGCACCTACACTTAGGGCTCGCTTTGCAAGTGAAATTCACTTTATTTAACTCTCTACACACATCAGCAAATACATAGTACTTGAATAATATTAGAGAAAAAATTTACATTTCTTTGAAGCATAATCACAACAAAATAAATTCATTTTCCATTTAGAATTATTAGCCAACAAAAAAAAAGTTTTGATTAGGTAGGATCTAGGTTAAAAGCTTTCAACCCAAATAACCTTTTTTTTTTATATATATGATGGTCAAATCGCATGTGCTTTATCTAAAGCAAACAATCCCGAATAATAAGATGCGTTGCGGTATTCATGGATTTGTAATGCAAAAACGCATTGTTCGTATGCGTTGCTTGAAAATTATTAAAAAGGCGGGAATAAAAATTAAGACTTATATCAAAAGAGAAGGAGAATTACCGCACGACATCTCTTTGTTCTCGAACTGCAAACAATGGAATGTAAAACAAGCCTGCAGCTAGTTTACATGTAATTTTAATCAAATACTGAGAGTGCGGTAGCTTTTGGTCCGATATTGTAATTGAGTGCGCTATATGCGAAACGATATAAAGATTTTGCACACAATTTGCAAGACATTATGAAGTGGAGAGACTTAGAAAGAATGTTTTCTTCTTCGTCTATATGGCTATAGCTTGTTTGAATGAAGCTTTATAAAGTACTTTAAGAATCTAACTTGTTTTTGCATAAGACGATTATTCACTTCTTCACCACCTACACACATGCATACATATTACAACAGCCCTTATTCTTTTACTCTTATTGTTTTAAGAAAACAACTTTATCTCAATCGCGCCTCGCCCCCAATATGCCGTAAATTATACAATGACAAATTCAATTTATTAAAACTGCAAGACAATATATAATCATCTTGCCAACCAGCAGTTCGCAATTATAATCAAGCTTATCATCGTTCAATTACATACAACCATTCATACTAGAATTAGAATCTCAACGCTAACAATCATCGAATGATAATAATTATTGTGCGTTTATAGAGAAAGTTCTGTATTGCATTATAAAACAATAAAATAATAATAATAAAGAAATGAGATAAATAATAAATAAAAGTTTGATATAAGAAATGTGGTTGGTGGACCTCCCAAGTTGAGATCCAGTCCGGATCTGCGATCTTCACCACCGCGCGCACTCTCCTTCAGAGATTGGTAATCATGCTGTAATCAAAGCCATCCAAGAACATCTTTTTAAATACTATAATTGTATACACATAAAGACAAATGGCTCGACTCAAAATTCAATATTTATTGATATACGTGGAGGGTTTTGTAATTGCAACGCAAGATAAAAAATGATATGCAGTAAAATATAGGAAGGGCAAAAAGATGTTAGCGGCTATTCTTGTTGTTAATGCCTGTCTATCGCAAACGATTAAGAAAATGCGTGCAATTCTTGATAATTTACAGTAGCATAATTGCAAGCCATTAGCGAATGCAATTTTGTACACAACGTGTAATTATAGACAATGAGAGGCGGATACTTAAATAACAACAACCACGTGATACGCGCAATTCAGATCCACCAAGTAAAGCTGTTGACAATATCTTTTATAAACTATGGTTCTTCGCGCTTAACGAGCTAGCAATATGAATAGGTACTTTGTTATCTTTGAACAGATAGTCATGATAGTTTCAAGATTTATTGTGTGCCGCCAATGTATATTACCTAATACTAATTATAATGAACGTCCAAAAACTATAATTTATTAGCTGCTCATGAGAAATTAACTATTAATTAATAAATATTCAGTGGCCACTCAATAAATCACTTCCTCATTTGTTCAATGCTTGAAGTGTTAAACAATCAGAATCAAAGATCGTATACTCCTACGCTCTATCCTAACTTCATCTCTAATCATAAAGAAAAAATAAAACGTGAAACATTTTTCTTTTTAGGTTCATTTGTAATTGAATTCTAATTTCCATCCCATAAATAACAACAATTGAAACTCTTTTTAATTTATATGCTGCTTAGACTCATTTGTTTCTTTTTTTTTTCTTGTATTCCATAAAGGATTTGCTTGAAGCTAACCTACAAACAGTTAGGAAATGTTTATTTGCTTATTGATCCTTTCTTACAACTAGAAAAATATTTACGCAAAAAATGTGTATAAAGCATGCGCTTTTCCAATTTCGTATAATTCACCCCTTACGTTGATTTAAGAGCACATTTTTCTTTCATGAAAAGCTCATGCTTACAAAAGTTTACCATAAATTATTACCTTTTTGTCAATTCAATCGAAAATAAGTGCTGTTACTCGAGCTAGATTGAAGAATATAACTTTTCCGAAACGATCATTCATCATTTGAAATTATTAATCAAAAATTATTGCATTAAAGCGCATTACATATAAAAATTTTGATGCAATTTCCAACGCGTAATATTCATGCAAGATAAATATAAAAACTTCAAGCATATAAAATATTGTTTTACTAATAATAGTAAACAGACATGTTAGTAATTAAATTGTGCATGATGCATTTATTTAACGCGGGCTCTTGTACATAAGAAGTTGCACCTGCTGTATAACAAACACAGCCGGTGTTTTCCGGTGTACGCGGTTTTTGTATCAACGCAAAATATATTAATATTATTAAATAATTCCTTGCAAGTAATTTTAAAATACAAAAAAGCAACTATTGTGAAATGATAAATCGATGAATCGATTCTAGAATCGACGTGTCCTGAATAAAGTGAGAAGTGCACATTTTGGTCAGTAAAGTGGCCAAAAAAGGATGGAACAACGTGGCCAATTAAAATTTTCTAAGTGCGGCGTAAGTTATAAAGAAGAAACTGATGGCCTTTATCGCAATTCTGAATGCGTCGGAAATGAGAATCCAATTACAAGTAAAACGATGCAAGCGTCAAGCATGTCCCGACTTCGTGCCATAGGAACAACAACAGGACCGACAGTCGACAGCCTTCTTTCCGCGCAAATAAAATTCCTCTACGGAACAGAGAATTAAAATTCTTGACGGTTGTAAACGAGACGCTATGCTCCGAATCCGACCAACCAGATACTCCATTTGTTAATTGCATGAAAATTACATTTTTATGCTAGTTCTTTAAGGCACTTTTCGCACAAACATAGCCTCCGATAATGGCCAAACACCAAATTGGGCAACAAAATCAATTAACGCACTAATCATTAAAATGCGAATACAAAAAAATTCTATAAATTTCCAACTTTTAAAAGCGGCATCGACTATCTTCAAAGCGATCGAAAGTTCGCAGCTTTTTTTTCTCATACCTGATTAATACCAGCACGTTACTCGCTAAAATTACATATTTTTTTCAACTTCAATTTCACGCATTAACTGAAAAGAAAAGAAACATTTAAAATTCGTCCATTTTCTTCTTCTTCCACTTGATTGCAAAATAATAAATCTAACATCTGCCCTGGTTGCCTGCTTGTTAAAATTAACAACAACAGTCAGAGAGTAATGAGAATCCACTTAAATTTGAACAAAGAAGTCTGCACATTGAATGCAGAAAAGTGTCAAATATGATTTAAAGTGCAACCAGCCTTAAGGGGCAACACGCCTTTATAGCTTATTTAAAATCGAAATGAAAGAGTACTGTAATATGTATCACATTGAAAAAAATGCAGCATCTGCCCTATAGTTGGAAGACGACACTCAATAACCAATCACCTCACCCTTATCTCATGACATCAATAAGTAATAAATGTCCGTACGTGACTCGTGACGCAATATGTCTACGTTATGCGGCCCTAAAATGCATGACTCAACCCATACCCAAAGCCCACTGTAATTCCATGATAAATGACATAACGAGAGCAGCCTATAACTCCACTATGACCGCATTCTGCATATATTTAAATTAAAATTTTAAATTATACTATTGTAACTAAAGAGTCACAATGCACATACTAAACTCACACAAATATATTTTCTAACAACAACCATTTATAATTTTCCCATCATAGAAACTAAAACAAACTCGACAACAAAATGCACTTCTTTCTGTCTCTCTTGCAAATGCGAACGCATTTTTATAAGTTAAATAAATATTTATATGTTTGCTATGTTGAAAAATACATCATTAACTTACAAACTGAGGAAAAAATGTTACTGGAAAAAACTTCAATAATTGTTTCTCATTAATAAAATAACAATAAAATGCTTAATATCCACAAGTAGAAAAATAAAATTCAGAACGTGCACTTTGTGTTGTTGCTGTGACCAACTAAACAAACAATAAAAAACAACATTCATCACATACACACGCAAACTTAATTTATTATAAAACAATTTCTAGAATAATATAAGCTGCAAATTGCATTCCAATTAAATGTCCTAGAGCCCAATTAATACGAAGCGACCCTTTTACTATGAAAATGAACTTTAAGGAATAAAATTAAAACAAAATCCTCTTTTAAAAGAGACCACAAAAGCTATTACCAAATGCAAAATGTGGCAACTGATTAGAATTCATGTAAAGAGACCACTCTTGTAACCCTTTTTTCTGATTATAAAGTAGACAAGCGTTTGGAAAAAAAATATATTTGCGTCTTGTATAAAATATTACCCTAGCTAGGAGAGTTCTAGCAAGAAGTCACAGTCAAGTTTTGTAGGAATAATTTAAACAGTGAACTATAGACTAAAGTAGAAGAGATCTTATCCTTAGAATGTGCATAACATAAAGGATTGTTACCAAATCTTGCATAGACTACATGTACTACTCTAAAACCAGGAAGTTGGTAGGATTTCCAAGCGAAACTTTCATCAAAAGCTTGAAGGCTTAAAAGTTTCCACGCGAACGTTACATAAAAAGCATTTGAAATAATTTTTTTCTAAACTGAAGTACACCAACCGATTGCACATATTTATGTCGAAACTATCGCTTTAAAAAAAAACTAACAGACTTATTTTTCCATTATTCATTACTTGGGGGTAGATTATGCGCAAGATAAAGTTATAGTGCAATTGTAAAAGTCATTTGGCGAGCAATGGCGAACGGATGAAGCATGACTTTCCACAAACAGGACGCCCGTGCGTCACACAACAATACATCGTCGCGACGCTAAACCAGCACAACCCACAAAATATATATAAATAAAAAACGGACGCCATTTCAAATATTTTCCATTATCAAATACACATATTGTTAAAGAAAGATCGAATTTAATACGAAATCTAATATTTCATCATGATATAGTAATACTAACAATACACACCACCGCCGCCTCCACCCACAAAAAAACCGACGCCATTTCAAATACTTTCCATTATCAGATTCAGCACATGTGAGGAATGGAATAGAGAAGGCTTTTTATCGCATTTCATTAGCACATTTAAATAGATTATTCCTTTATATGCTTCTAAATAATCCTATTTTAAAACCAAATTGTTTTCTGCATAAAGCTCACAGAAATAATTCACATTTTTTTTATTATTTGAAAGTTTGAGCGCATTCAAAGCACGAACTGTTGCGAGCACAAAACCAGCTCAAAAACGAATCAACGTTCTATATTTATTTTTTTCCCTGTCACAGCGTGTAAATTACCATTGCCATATATATTTTGAACGAAAAATATTATTATCACTTGCCAGAGGGTTGATATTCCACTAGCCGCAATACGAAGTGTATAATTCTGATATTTAAAAGCCATCAAATGACATTTTAACAGGAACATATACGCTTCAAAATGATCTTATTATCCCATCAGCGAACGCATTCGATAAATATATGTAAAATTGCCACGCACCCTCTCGCGTCCAACCATCTTTTAAGGAAAGAAGGAAGAATGTTTTATAAGGGGATGAAAAGTCATCAAACAGGTTGGCTTTACTCAAATTGCGTTTCGTATATTAGGTGTCTGTTATAGCTGTTCCGGTTCCGGTTTGATGAGGGTGATATTCATGCAGGGATGTTTATACTAAATCCCTCTAATAGACATTTAAAAAAACATTTCAAGAATAACAACATTATACTAAATGGATGTGAATTAAATGTTGATTGGTCGACAAAGCAAACAGTAATAATGTGTAATAACAGTCATTAAATAAAATATTTTGTTTATAAATCTATAATTACATCAACGTACAAAAAAAAATCTAATTAAATGTTCTGTGAAGGCTATGAAAAATTAAATATAAGTTCAAAAAAAGTTTTAATGTGATTTTATATACAGGGTGTATCTGATATATTGCGAAATGCTTAGCAGAATTATAAAGGACAGCCAAACTAGCATCTTTTGTTAATGTCCGAATATGAGCCCTACAATATTGGCTCTAGAGCAAATTATTCGAATGCACAGTAATTATCAAAATGTTGTTATATGCTTAGGTTTTATTGTTAGTTCATGAATTTATGAACTTTGTTGATTATTTTTAGTAGATTATCCAAAATATTCAATATTCCAAAAAGAAAAAATAATTAAATGATCTATTAAATTCCAAGATTACATAATAATTATTTCTGTTACAATTACTGTGATATCAAATAAATTGCTCTAGCGCTAAAACGGCTCATTTTCAAAATCGGAATAATAACAAAAAATGCTTGTTTTCTTGTCCTGCGAATTTTTTCGGTCAGTTTCAGATCATCCTGTATTGTAAAAAAAAATCAATTTTAAGTTTATATATTTAATTTATGCCTTACATCATGTAAGTACGTGAGTAATCGCATTATTATAATATATGCCATTATGAATGAATAAAATGATTTATTCTTATACATAAATGACTGTTGTAATTTCATGGTTAAAATTTCCTTCAGGATATCGTCTATATAAAAAGAAACAATTTTTTCCTCATATGTTTTGTTATACCAAATTGAATTTATGTGGTCGCACTGAAATTAATCATCAAAACAAAACCAGAAAAGTGAAATTGTGATTTGTTAGAAAAAAATTTATTATATAAAATTATATATAATATTAATGATGTCTGATTGATGATTTATTAAACGCGCAATTAAATTTTATGTTGCAATTAATTAACAAAAACAAAACTAACGACATATCCTTGAAAAATAGTTTTATAATAGGATAAAAGTTCTACTAATTGATTTTAACGAACTATGTAAGTACTAATTATAAGAGAACTAAGCGATAACATTGAAAACCATTGAATGAAAACGCATTTGTTCTCTGGTTACATTGGACAACTCCCAATGTGTGTTTATAAATGGTACTTCGGCTTCCAAACAAATGTTCTTGCAATTACAATGTACTTTAGCTTGTTAATTATTAAAAATGTACAGAATAAATAGTTTAGAAGTGTGGGAAATCCCATTTAACATGCAAGACCAATTTAAACTTTGAAATTTGAAATTGGAAAATTTAGCACCAATCAAAACAAGAAATTTAGTTCGTTCACACTAATCGTAAATTAAAAATAATTTCTAAATCATCAACACGAATATGAAGTTATCGTTCTCACATAAGTTGTTAATTTAATTAACTGTATATAAGTTTATAATCATATGTAATGAGTTATTCATCATTTTTTACTGTAGTAATCCTCATAATACGATAAAATATGTATTAATAAAGCAATTACTAAGTTATGTGCGTATATATTTCCGTTGGATATGCATTTTTTGCCCTTTTGTGAAATTGTTTGAAATGGATGCGATAATGTTGTATATTATAAAAAAAAATAAAAGCATATTTTGTCTAAATGATTCTTATTCAAGATCTGTAGCTGAGCAGCCCTTATTATATCAGGTTATTACACGTTCCAATAGTCGGATGCAATATAATATCACGGGCGGATGCGTCCACCCCCACAGGGGACACAATACGCGACCTCTCGGGGAGAAAGACAACATCATAAATACAACAGAGAGAGAGCAGTGCTCTATGGGGTTGTAAATACAATGTGTAATATACTCACACGGCTATTGTACTCGTTAATTACTGTACTAGGGTAGCGCCCACCCGCTAGTTATCTTAGGTCCTTACCTGTAACAAAAAAAATATATAATCAGAATAACAATAAGAAGCGTTTACATTAAAGGATGGAGGAGAAGATACGACGTAAAAGGAATGAATAAAATTTCATATAAAGAAGAAAGAATTGTGATGGATTTTCTAGATGAATGTGTTCTGTCTATGTATGTGTGTGTGTGTGTGTGCCTGCATTTTATCACATGATATGCAGGGAGAGCCTAGTGCCTAGCGCGATACATCTATGTTAGAGCTCGCGATATATTTAGAGCTCGTACATTTTGGATTAGTCAAATTTATGGCCTTATCTGATGTGCTAAATGCCACCGATCCGTTCATTTTATATTCAGTTTTATAACATGCAAATTTAAATGCATTTATATTCTCATGGCTGATTGTAAGCTCATCGCGATAAAACAAAAAATTATTAAAATTATGCCGCCTTTAGGCAGGTGCCTCTTTTTCGACAGATTTTTTTGTATTATATCTCATACCGAATGCACCAAAAGCCAATTATTATTATTATTATATTGAACTGAATGTGGTTGCTGTTTATGAATGTTTGTTGTTTTAAACTATTATATATTGACATCATAAACAGTAAGCGCAACAGTGTATAAATCCACATTATGTTTATAACCACCAAATGTAATCTGTCAATGGATAATTGAACTATGGCCGATCAATATGGTACAGGATGAGGCGAGGTTGCAACTTCCCAGTGCCCATGACTCTTCCTAAAAAACATTTGTAATTTATGACTTTTCACAGAGATGAAGAAAAAAGGGACAAAAATAAGTGAGCACAACTTTCTAAAAACGAATATCTTTTTGTTGTTATTGAAAAAATTATCATTGCAAAGCGCATTTTTTCTACGAACTAAAAAAAAAGAAAAAAACTAGTAAAAAGGGTGCTGTGTCCTACTACCTAAGAGAAAGTTTTATGCCGTTGCAGATAATAGGAGAAAGTTTACACAAAAAATGTGTTTTGTCTAGAGATGCATTGAAATAGAAAAGTGCATTTTCGTATTCATGAACCTAAAAAACACATTTAATCGAGATGCCAGGAATTTATGGTTTACGCATTCGTCTTATTTATGTAACGCCTTTAGCCTACGACTCCCCCTTTATATTTCTCTCAACGTGAATTAGTTTGGAACTCGGTAGCGACTTACAACTAAAAATAAATCTTTCAAAAACGCGTTGCTTACAAAAATTAATTGCTAGCAAGCTTACTCCACTTATATACATATGCGCATAAATATAAATGTAAGAAACCATCCGAAGATGAAACTAATAAAATATAAATGTTGTTGCAAATAATATTAATTATAAGATGTGAAATAATGTGGCAATATTACCATATCCGTTTATTCAGTTGATAGAGATGTTTTGCAAAGATAAAAATATCTCATTAAACGAGATAGCCAGCTTTTCATCACAGATATGAATGTATCTACATGTGTAGTGAAATGATTAATCAATTGGCTCCATTCCTCCCATATTTTCATCCAACGCAATTTCATGTTTAATGTTAAAAGAAAAAGAATAAAGAAAAAATGCATTCAAGACGTAGATAAAGTTCCAACCACTACTGTAGCTGTAAAATAATTCACATTCAACCGCAATGTGAATAACTGGAGAAGCTTAATAATGTTGAGCACATTACTCACATATACAACCAACCCCTTTTGTAATAAGGGTACAATACATCTAATAAAACCGCTCGCAATGTACGAACAAAATACAAATTCAATACCAATCGAATTGTTTTATTTTGAAATTATTTATTTAGAAAATATTTCAGGCATACTCTACTAATTGGATGTAATTTCGATAAAATTCCAGCAAATTATGAAATATTTCGATAAATGTTTGTGCACCAGAATGTAACTGGTACGATTATTTAAGCATTTCAATAAGCCTTCATTGAAAATTTTAATCTTTTTTTTCCGTTTTGGTTGATTAAAGAAAAGCTTGTCTTGCAATAACATTATGATAATAAGAATGTGCAATATTTTCAGCACAGTATCCTGCATATTATATATGAAATCTTTTAACCACCTGTATATTATATAAAATTACGTAATTATACATCAAGTTCTTAACACGTTTTAAAAAGTGTACACACTTACAAAGACCTCCATGTTAAGAAGAGCAACAACGAAATTGCTGCACTTTAAAAATCTTCTTTTTTGTTATACGTTATTCTATCATTTACCAACTATAGACTACATCAACCACTAATAGTGGGTTGCCCAAGTAAAGTGAAATGAACTCTTTGTAATTTACCCAACATTAACTTTTTATTCGTTCGTATGTTCAGATTAAAAATTAATAAAAAATCACTTTAATTATCAAAAAACTAACAAATTCGTTCTAATTTAGATTAGATTATAAATTGAGATGTTTTTAGTGCATGTGGACTAGCAATAAATGTTCTTCGTTCTTAATAACATTTTTTACGAAAGAACTTATAAATAATAATTTTGATAAATTGAATTAGAGCCTTTCGTGCAGATGAACTAATCACGAAGTAATATATCATTGGCTACCATGCAGAGAGATAAAAGTATCGTGCGAAGGGGATCGAGTATATAAGAGTTGATTAATGATTGAAAGTGTTGGTGTCCAAATGCAGGTGAGTTTAATTGGGAGAATTGGATGGGGCAATCAGAAGTGGTGCGATATATAATTGTGTGTGTGTGTGTGTGTGTGTATGTTGGATGAGTATCGGCGGCACGAATGTAAAACATATTGTAATACAGACTAACATCTTAATAAAAGCATTAATTCCCAAGCGCGAGAGATGTAAGCGAGAGATAATTCCGTAGAAATGGTTTATGCGTTCAAACAAAAATAATATACAAGAGAACGCGGGGCACGTTAAGTAATAAGTTATAATATTTTTACCGACAGTGAAAACTTGATTTAGCTACAACCCGTGTCGGTGTCGATAGAAGATTGTGAAATACAGGATTTGCGACCTAGAGCAAACTTCTTGCATATAGCATATTTTATAACTTAATAATGCAACGCTCAGCAGGCTTTTGGATGTGCGATGTTGAGATCTAACATGAACATGTAAGAGAATATCTTATGGGCACGTCACTACGTAAAAATTCTGAACATTGTCTTCGACTTACTCGTAGACTTACTAACTATAATTCAAAATGCACTTCAAACTAAAACATACTCTGAAAAATAAATGTATGAAGTGTCTAAAAGTATTATAACGTTACAATGTTTATGGAATGCACAAAAACGGAAATATCCCCCAATATACCAGCTGAAGCTTCATTTATTCATGAATTATTAACCTCCATTCAACTCCTGTCCATGTTGTGACAATGTATTTGATATTCTAAAGCGATCAACGCGCCACATCGCTTGTTACCGCATTCGATTACTTTATGTTGTATGCACATAACAAAAACAAATGCGATATTGTTGTTTTGAGAAACAAGAAACCGAAGAAAAAGAGAACATGGCATTGCGAGGGCGAAAGCGCTTATTAAAATTTCAGCTGGCACATGTGTGTGTGTGTGTATTGCAAAAGCTTGTCCGTCCAATTCCATCTCATTAGTGAAGAAAATGTCGGTGACAGGATCCAAGGCTTGTCTTCTCATGTGGTGTATTTGAAAACCGGTTATACGGCAGATTACTACAGCCGGTCCAACCCTATGAGAAAGCGAGAGGCTATTCGATAAGGTTATCGGCAAAATGAACCCTAATACCCATTATTGACTAATATCCGTTTATTAGAATCTCCTTTCATATTTCCTCAAACAATCATATTCAATTTTATACGTACATTTTCAAACAAATATCGTACATTTATATGAATATAAATCATAATTTATCATCCCTCCTTACAAGAATTCAGTCCACATAGACTGTGATACACCCTCAAATAGGTAGAAAGCGCGCAATAAAGCTTTGTCTATATGAGCAATATTTCTATACTTTAAGAACTCGTAAAGAAGCCTAAAAAGGGCTTTATAGATATGCTTTATGTGAAGGGGGTTTAATATCGATGGGATTGCAGGCATTCACTACGTCCAGTGCATACTAAAAACTTCTTCTTCAAAAAAAAAAAACTAACTAAAATGACGAACAAAAGTAAAATAAATACATTTTTTATTCTATTTATGTATATAATAGAAGTACTGAGAAACATAGAATGTGGCATTCAGGCCTCTCTCTTGTGTAACCGTATTGACATGTAGATAGATGTATGGTCGTGCATTTACCATGGAAAAATGCGACCGTTCTCTATAAAGGTTATAAAACTTGTATCACAAGGAAATGTGATGTCCTACAAGATCACGACACTAAATTAAAATAATACGAAAGCTTAGCTAGCTAGTTTCGAAATGATTAAAATGTTTCATTCAGGTTGATGAAAAAATTGTCTCGAGCATGCATTGAATTATATCGAAGAGAGAATTGATGCTTGTCAAGGTGTGAATCGAACAACAAACGCGTACTTGTCAGTGCCATTCTACACTATGATATCTTTATAATTATCTATGCTATACAAAGAACAAAAAACTGAACTGAGAAATTTTGGGTTGAAGCACGTCCTGATTCAACAACGATTGAAATATCAATATTACAAAGCCATATGTGGAGCTATCTATGATAGGTCAATAACTATCTACACTCGCAATAAAGACATTTTCTTATAGGGAAAGAAACACATGTTACATGAGGGGAGTCAATATTATACATTCAGCACATCTAGTAAACCACATATCACATCCATGCCAAATAATTTTTGCATTTGCTATATTATAAATTTGCGATATAATCATACACACGTCGGCCAAGCCCTAAAACTCTGGCATACAACAAAAATTTTCCATTTCAACAACTTTTAAATCATCAGATTGCTATGGAATGGAAATGCCTTTTTTAAATAAAATTTAATTTGGGAACAAAAAAATTGTAATCAATTTTAGAACGGTTCTGAGTATAAAATCCGATTTGAAACTTAATTCATAATTTATTGGTTATTGTGGTGTGCGGGACCACGCGCGCGCGTTTTGTTCCCATCTAAATTATTGCATGAATTTGGCAAGATATCTTAATTGATCGCGTAAATCCGCACCGTGCGCACACTGATTGTATATGTATATAATATAAAATATACCTTAGGAAAGTAGAAGAAACATGCAAAAAGAAAGACTATTGTAAATCGATTTGGAGTTAGCTCCAGGAAAACTACAGTGTAAGATATAAAAGATAGATTCTTGAATTGCACAGTGGAAGCTTTATGGCGCATGGACTTATTTTTCCAAACTAAATCAATACTCCGCTACTAGCGCATCCGACACAATATAAAATCCACGAACACTTTAGAACGTCGTAAAATTATACTCCGCTTCAAAATTATTATCCACTTTTTTGCCAAATAAAAACAAATACAAAAATGCATAGCAAATTCCTTTAACAAATTTTTTTTACTACTCATCGATAAATTAACAACAAAATGCAACTGTAATATTTATATTTCCGCGACAAGTGTTAAAATTATGTGATGTTGCAAAACAAAAACCACAGCAAATATAATTCGATAAATTATTATTGGTTTTGTTTTTCAGTTTTAGATTAGGGCCCTAAATAATAATTTAACCCTCTTTATAATTATGGTAGGGCAAATGAGTGCCACACAAGAAGGAGATTTGCATAAAAATTATATATTATAATGGTACCTTGGCCGAAAGAGCGACTCACACGTTGAGGACTAATTGGACAAAAATTTCAGTAGACATAAAGCCAATAATAACTTGTTTGAAAAATTATATACTAATTATACTCAATTAATAACATCCGTTTACAGCGTACGCATTCAAAAACATACGTAAAAATAGCATCATTAATCATATTTAAATGAATTTTTTCTATTATCCTTTTAAAGGATTAAAGCTCTCGATAGATAATATTTACAAAGAGAAATATTATAAGACAAAATGCGTGCATTCTAGTAGTAAAAGAAAAGAAAAAAATGTAAGAAGCCCGCAGGTATGATTAAAAACCGGATCAGGGCAGAGGTATGTGGAAAAAGGACGCGAGATTGCTACGCGCGAACTCCAACTCGTGGATGTGAAAGCTGCGCGCGTTCTTCATATGGCAGCCATGTTTGCTTTCTTCTATGGTGCTGCACTCTCGCGCTTGTGTAATATTTTCAACGTTTTTCACAATTTTTACAAAGTTTTTCCACGAATTTATTAATGTGCTTATTCTGTGTCATTTTACGGTGCTACCTGGCAGTGTTTCTAGCATTAAACTCACCTCGACTTCTTACAAACACCACAAAACGATGCTAGGCACGCAGTAGGATTCGATACACACATGACAGAAGATAGCGTAATGGCTGCCATACCAACCATACCAACGAAACTCATTTCAAATTATAAGTATGATATCAGAAAAATGACATGAGAATTATGCATGAGTAGCAAAAGTATGGTAAAAAAAATTCATTAAATTTCTTCCTCTCAATCAGCGATATGTAGTAATTAGTGATAAAGCATCATAAATTCTATTATGTCTATTAATATGTTTAATAATTTAAGCACTTAATTGTGCGCTCCCCTACGTATAATGTTATTAACTTCTTCAATGTTGTTTTTTTTTTGTTCTCAGCCGACATTAATTAAGTTCTTATATGATTTTAATAATTATTTAAGAGTTGAAGGTTGATATTCTATTCAGGACACAATTTCTTTCGTTCCTATAATTATTTTGATTAAAACGTAATCAAGAGAAGATTGTTGCGTTAGATGTAAAACTTATGATAATATAATTACACCTTTAAATTACTTAAAATTGCCCATATCTATTCTCTCATAACGTTTATGATAATAAAATACAATGAATAAATAATTTTTTTCTCGATAAATATTTTTGGGCGAGTGCGCGAGACTAAATTATGTCCATTTTGCATTTTGAAAATAGACATGTCATAATGGGTTATGGGTGTAGTGGTTGGGATATACATTACACGATTATCTAAACTTACAAGTGGGATATTTGCATGTGGAAAGTTCACAGGTTAGATTCAATCGCATGTCGGTTCTTTATATTTACTTTGCGTCTTTGTCTCACCTCATAAAAAATGACTTTAAAACAACACGACACATTGCGAAAAGTTCTTTATGAACATGCACCGAATACGAGAAAAAAAATTACAACACATAAACACCTACAATTAATGAACTGATAACGCGAAAAATATGCAAATATTCTTCACGATATACAAAGTCTAGTTTCGCGTGCGTACAATCGTATTACATTTCTCGAACTAAAAAACGTCTAGGATAGATGGACGGATGAAGAGAAAGTTTTTTTGTTGCTTGTAAAAAAGTGCATTGTTTGTGTTATGTGTAAAGAAAGTCATAAAAAATAGAAAGTTTCTTTTTTTCGAGGGTTGCAAATGTAATTATTATCCTGCTGTAAAAATTGGAAAGTTTTTTTCCTGTTGGAGGTAAAAAAACAGTTTGGAGGATTCGTTTGTTTGGTGAAGACGTCTAAACGAGCGCGTGTTGAGTTAATAAACTAAATGAAGTAATATATTAAGTTGTGTAATGCAAATAATAAAAGAAATGAGTTTTATGTGTATCTTCGTCAGCCATGAGCATGTACGGGCGTGCCGCGCGCGTTCGTCGTGTTGGATCCGTTCTCGGCGGGCCTCTAACCGGTCCCTGTTCGACTCTTGCGCGTTCACCGACGGCCATTTCGCAGCTATAATATCAACCGTTTACACTTCATTCCGCCGGGTTTTATAGGTAATTTTATATATACACATACAATCGTAAATGCTATTTGTAAAATAACATCAGTGGCTCGTTTCTTTCTTTTTTATATTCATTCATTTTTTCTCTCCTAACCAAACAGATTGTTTTTTTATCTTTTTTAGTGGCTTTAAAAACCACACATTTTCCGCTGCAATCAATCGGAACTTTATGACTCTTGAATGCTTATGACTTTATATTGAATGGGTATATTTTATAAACAACTCAATTCACATATTATACACGCATAAATAAAATAATAATAAATGCCAATTAAAATATTACTATATGAGAAATCAATTTACTAATCGCAGTATAAATTATTATCTAACTAACCACACGTAAAGTTGTTAGTAAATAAAGGCACAGCGATTAATACATATTAATGCCCTCCGTTATAATAATAACATAGTGGAAATGATTTCTTGCGAAGGGAATGTTTTCTTGATGGCAAAATGTTGATAAGTTGCCTAAGAACGCGTTTTATATATAATTTTTTTCTTAAGCTACGTTTTCCAAATTAAAATGCAACAGACAGACATGCTCTCTACCTACATGCATGCAACACGTCAGATTGCTAAAGCCATAAATTATTCCGCAACAAATATAAATCAACAAACGAGTTAATCACTTTCAGAAGAAAATAATTACAAGGCCAGGCACTCGAATGCACCAACCAAACACACACACACACACACACAACACGGTGAGATCATGATGCATTTTTAATTGTGACCCCACCAACAACCCCTTAACAACAACACAACATAAGAAAAAAGAGCAAAAACATTCGAGTTGGA
>JAODFZ020001017.1:0-23834 GCA_027574845.2 Deinopsis erosa
CTCTAATGTCCATTTTAATAACACAACCCTTCTAACCTAATCATTTTTCCTCTCTTTAGAAACATTGCTTAAAATATTTATTAATTTATAATAAATACTACCTCTGTTCCTTATTAAATAAGCCCTTTGCGTTTTTGGTCGAAAATACCGAACTAGAAAACATTTTAAGAAATAAAAATATTCTTTGGGTAATTATTAAGCAATTTAACTTTGAATATGATTTTATTGTTTATTTATCGTTAAGTTGTGATTTGTCAAAAACTAACAATTTGTGGCATTTTTGAAATTGCACCATCTACAAGTAGGTATACTGTTTGTTAAAATTTGGTTCTTTATTCACGTTTGGTATCCAAAAGAAAGGAAAGGGAAAGGAAATTTGAAAAGTGAATCCCGAAAAGCAATATTGTATTTTCTATTAGAAAATCATAAAAATCACAGATAATATAAACTATTAATTAGTTTGTTGCATTTAATGAATTTTTTATTTATAAAATAATTTATTGTATTTAATGTTTTTATATCATTATTGATTTTATTGATAGAAAATATTATTTCTAATTACTTAACCACTAATTATTCACATTGTATTTGGATTTAAAAAAAACTCAAATGGTAGTATTATTCTAGCCTCGTTAATGCTTTGTTTCTAATTAAATGTAAATAAAAGCGCCTTGCAGTTGGAGAGAAAACTGAAATTTGCGGTTACAATATTGTATGAGTAAAAAATGATTTGGGTTGTTGTAAGTGATAATACCATTATGTTTACTTTAAACTTTTTTTTCTACATCTCTTTCTCATCCCCCAACGAATGAATGTGTGTACCTGCTTTTTTCTTGTACATATTATATACGAAAAGAGAGATCTGAAAACCGAAACCACTTTATTTTAAAATCCGTCCTGATGAATTTCCACCCTCCTTAATTACAAACCCCTCGCTCTTTTTTTCGGGATCCATAAAGACTTTACTCTTCATAATCCGAACCATTCTTTTTACACACGTCCACAACGCGTAACAAACAACAGAAAAAAATTCTCTAATCTCTACCGGTCATTTTCCAACTTAAAGCGAATGTGTACATTACTTATTAAAAAACAACTTTTTTTTCAAATGCAATATTAAAAATCCCTTTTTCATTTCGAAATAAATTGTTCAAACAATTGTGCGTTGCGAACGACATTCTGGTCATCGAAATTGAATTTACGACTCGTTTTTTCCTTGTGGTTGAATGTGAAGTGGTTTCTGTTTTTCCGCACTTCCTTCGATTTTAAAAAATTTCGTGTGTTTGAGAGGAGGGTTCCTTGCCCATATATTATTTTTAAATTTGTCACAAACGTATGCCTGAGCTTATAGGGTGGCGAATGTTTTCTTTTCTGCATATTCTTATATTGTGGGGTCTGCGTTGGTGCGATAGTGGTGTCAATTTATATTTTCATTTGATAGGGAAATATCACGCGTGAAAGTACATACACATCAGTGGAAAAGAAATATATGTGTGATGATGTGAGGTGGAGGACCACCCCTTACATGTTTAATAATAGAACATGTGCGAAACGAAGAGATAAGTTATAGGTCTTCACTTCTCCTTCAATATCATACATACATGAGTATATTAATTTTCGTTAAAGTGAATCTGTAGATTCTGATGTGAAATTATGTGCACTTCCCTTATAAAAGTATCAAACCACCGCAATGGAAGAGAATTTTTCAGAGTGCAGCAGCGCACCTGTGACCTACTAAATTTATTAGGTCCTTTTAGATGAATCAAATATTGCCATTTAATAATTGAAAAATAAAATTCAAGGTGATTCTGTTGTAGTAAGAAGTAATAATGACCTTTTGCAATAAATACCACCCAGATGGAACAAAGAAAAAGACTTTTTCTTTCTGTTCAGAGTAAAATATGATATTTATAAACATGTTTATTGAGGTGGTAAGTGAACAAAGGCTTGGCCGACTGACGGCTTTCCGCACTTTTGAGCAGTGACATTGCTCGCCGATTTGACAGCCGCCTATAACGGGGTGCTGAGCAAAAGAAACGAAACGCATTCTTAGTTTTGCGTATTAAATAACACATCCAACAAATGATTGAATTTGCGCCGAAAATTTTATTTACGCGTTTGATGATAATATTTTTTAACATATAGGGAAAACCTACCCCACTGTTTTATATCGATATCAAAGCTGAGTTGCCCCGAATAACTTTTTTCGGTACATTTGACGATAAAACAGTGGCTTTTCCACTCTGAAATCCCAAGAGAGTAGCTTATTGATATCGTATTTATAGGTATTATAGATTCTGTTGGCTGATTGAATGTTTATGTACTCTAAGGGGGGTAAAGCCCACCCTCAGATTTATATATTTCACCTCAAAATACATAAAAATGCATTATATAAGCAGAGAATACAAAAATAAGAGAATGGAAATTTCATTTTATTCATTCAATGGTTGGATGGATGGAAAATTAAAATTTATATGGCAAAGGACCTTCGCCGTCTACTACTATATGTAAATCAAATTTTTCATATTATTTCTTTTCTAAGAAAAGCAAAAAAATGCAGAAGAATAATAAGAAAAAGGCGACCTATTCATATTCGTTCCGTTTTTTTATTGTATGAGCTGAACAATGGACATTTCATTGGGGGTTTTTGTTACAACATTTCCAAAGTCGAATGAAGAAAAGCCTTCGAGATAATTATTTCCATCCATCCATCCCATTTTCTTTCAACGTAATGTCATATAAATTTTTACTTACTACAAGCTGAATACAAAATTGTTAAATAAAAATTTGTTTGGAATAACATTGATGATGATTGAAGTAGTAATCATTAAAGTGCATACGTGTGAAAATGTGTTAGTTTTATGAAAAAAATAAATATTATATTGGGGAGGAGGGTTGCGAGCGACTAAACATTAAAGTTAGTTGTAAATCTCTTAGGGAAGTAGTAAAAATCATGACGAGTCGAATAGTCAGAGAGTTGCTATCAGAGATAACACTCTAGCACATAAAAATAAATAGCTTTCAGGCGGGACCATACGAAGAAAGAAGAAATGTAATCGCGCCCAAGCCTGAACATTTAGAGTTTCCCATAAAAACAATATTGCATTCGCATTGTGGAAGAAACGTATTATGATATATCGTAAAAAATATATAAAGACTCTCTATAGTCGGGGTAGATTTGCTAACAAATCTGAGGGAAATCTACCACTGATAAAATAGTCACCTTTGAATTCACCCTCCATGTATTATTATATTGCTGAATTTTTCAATCAAGCCGAAAAAAAAATGCTTCATCGGTCGTCTTCAACATGAACTTAACACCCTGCAGGTTATTATTTTTGCTTTGTTTTTATTTTCTGTTTCTTCAATCAAATTCTTTTATAGAATTAGCATACTTTGTACATTCACAGAGGCAAAATTCGTAGAACGATACTGAACTAAATTTTTTCGCTCGAGGTTACCAAAATCATTCGTTAATTCATTGTGTAACCCTTAATTTAAAGATTTTTTGTGATATCGCATGGTAATGTTGCTCGCATGTGTGTGATGCTTAAACTTTGAAGCTTGATTCTTGATTGGCAGGTAACAACTTTTTTTTTATTCGTTTTAGTAATAATAATAAATTTTGCACATTTCAATCCCAATACCTGTACGAGTATGTGTATCAGAGAAAAACACATTTTCTTGAAATAGAATTGTTATCATGTTCAGTTCAGTCATGGATCATAAATAGAATTCTTTTTTTTTTTTGGAAGCAAGAGAGAGCGTCGGAATCTTCAAATCAAGTTTTATTGGCCGAAAAGCCAAAGATATGTTGTTTCGTCTCAATGTACGTTGATGACGTGCTTCTATGATGACTGATAGTTTTTATATTGCTTAGAGGGTTCGGCCAGTTCTATTCTCACCCCAAAACATTTATCAGCTTTATCGTCTACATACAACTGACCGACTACGTTTCAAACAAATAAAATTCTTTGATAGGATACATCCAATCAACATTTATAGATACCTAATACATATTCGCAATATCCTTTCCTTTTCTTTTATGTCCTCTGAATGGAACATCATAAATATATGTGATGTTTCGTCTGTTGTTGAATCATATGTAGCAAATATTGACCTATCACCTTTCATTCATCCAAATTGCTGACTCGCATATGATCATAATAAAAGTTTGTCTTTCGCTAGAGAGTTAACAGATCAAAGTCATATAATAAATGTGAGTCTTGTTGTGTATAAGGAGGAGGGAATGGCACATGCCACTTGTGACTATCTCCTCAAAGAGCACCATATAATGATTTTCAATCTGTGAGTTGGGCACCCTGCAGCGGGCAAGCATTAGGCCGCTACACACGGCGGGAGATCGCGACCCGACCCTGCTCACTTCTCTCTAGCTGCAACTAATTATAACACTCATTACCAAAGTTTATTAATCAATGTTCAATAGCAATCATACCCATTGGGTCTCAGTGGTCGGCATATTGTTCTATCTCTTAGCGATGCTCTGCTTGGTGATGTTGAAATCATCAATTTGCAAATCGAAAAAAAATTTAAATAAATAAATGAGTTGTAGAAAATGAGAGCAATCTCGTCTTGGTGGTTATTTATGTGAGGACCACCATCAGGCGGCGCCTGTTCACCTCTTTTGAGACGCACCGGACCGAACAGGCTCCTTATTACCTTCCTTTTGTGCAACTGTCATATCCACTCATCCTCTCCAATGATTAATACCATTCCCAATACATCTACAGGTAATTAAATATATATATATGTATTCTTTTGCCCTTTCGCTCCACCACATACGAACTATTATGCATCATATGGAATCGATGCATAGAGACGAGAAAAATTGGTGTTGGATGAGCGCAGTATTGTATGATATGGGAATTCAAGCTGTGTCCAACATACACACACTCACACACATACACAACAAACGTATCGATCATATATCGGGCCGTCGTCTTCCATCTTGAGGAATAATAATAACCGTGCATTGAAGAGAGAGCGACCGATTTATTGGTGTCTGGTCGTTCATGTATGTGATAGAGTCCGAGTTATATGCACACATTATTATGCATTATTATTATTATTACCTGGTATTACCTTTACCTTTTCAAAAGCCGATTGGCTGCTACGACACAATCATTGTATTAACTCGAAGCCACTCCCTGGCTATTTTCATAGTTGGACATACAAAAATTACAGGTGAAATTAGCCCCTATGCGCTATTCACTCATTCGTCTGACCAACTGTGACTAATACATACATATGTAAATGTGGTGACTGTGACCAAGCGGTCATTATGCTCTTTTTCTCCTATACACACTTTATAATTATTTACACCCTTCGTATATAATGCAATCTAGACTTAAAAAAAATATTTAAAACATGATTTTATGCAATTGTACAGCAATCAACAGCATGCATTATATTTATACCGCCCAATACATCAAACAAAAGAATTATTCTACATTGTACAATCATTTTTTTTCTTTTTTTTTCAGTTATTATACAGAAACGGTTGAGACGCGAACGGCGCAGTCGACGTCACCTACAAGAACAGCTCGAAATTGAAGTGAAACGGCGATTGCAGCTGGAAGAGGCTCTGAAGGCGGCAGGAGCTCTTGATCAATTACGCATCATCAATGGTAAATTTTAATATATATTATATATTCAATGTCTCAATGTGTGGCATTTTATAATTCCACGTTTTATGTACATACTATGAGAAAATAATTATTCTTTTATGATAAGTGTGAGAACGTCTAAGTATTTCTTTACTCTATTGACATGTGATTGAGTAGAATAATGAGTGTTTGAGAGACGACTAGGAAGGAATAACATACACACACTCATCTCCCACCTTTCTCTTTATTTATTTTTTAGTTTGTTGTTAAGTTTAGCCTAAAACTATTAAAAAAAGAACACACACACTCACATACATCACCTATGCGTTCCTATTAACATCTCAATTTATTATTTTCTATCTATCTAAACAGAAAATGAAATTTTTAGATTTATCAATTTTTACCTTCTCCTTTTCTCGTAGAACATCATCAAATGCAATCAAAATGTAGATTTTCATCATTAATCTTCTCTTTTGTTCAGTTTAAAGTGAAACACCCACAATTACAAATCTAAAAATTATTTTTTTGTGTAAATTAGATTTAGGGTGCATAAAAAATGTTATTGTTAAATTGGTTATTAGTGTAAATATATAAATATATATGAGAAGTAATCAATAATAATTTATCATGTAAGTTGACTCTAAACGCATTCGAACTGTTTCTTCTTCTTAATGGCGGTGTTGATGGAAGGAGAACGTCTTGTAATAAGTTAAAATCAATCCGTAGTTGATATCCTGCAGGGCTAAAACACAACACATATATATAAGGGGATGCTTTGATGATGAATTTTCTTGTTTTGATTGACAAGCGTTTAACAGATTTTGGTGTCATTTACACTTGTTTAAATTTTGTTTGCAGAAAATTTTGCTGCTAATGAACAAAAAGAATTGAATTCCTCAACGAAGAATAATAATAATTCGGTTCAAAATCAATCGATGCCTGATAGGGATCGTTCAGGTTCACATCCTACAATTCAAACGCCACAAACGGAACGTGAATGTATGGAAAATTCGCCGACAAATTTCTCAACAACGCAAAATTCGCGCGAACAACCAACACCCGATAATAAGCCATGGGGCTATTCTGGTATAGATTTAATTAATACAGGAGCGGCATTCTGGCAGAACTATTCCGGTAAGTATTTAACCCAATAATTGTTCCCCATTGTCGAAATAAACGATTTTTTTTATTTCGAAAATATGAAGCGTCGACTCATTCTTATAAGCAATCTGTCCGTTAAACGGTTATTTATTGACAATGCAGTGGTTATATCGAGCAAAATGGACGTGCTGCTCGAAAAGGATTCAATTTACAAGTTGCGCGCTGACAATTGGTATATAAATTCCTTGAAATGAGGACTTTGTGTGCTGTTGTATTTGAATGGCATATCAAATGATGAACAATTTTAATTATACCCAACCAACAATATACAAAAGATGAGTAAAAATTTGAGGAATGAAAACATATGTGGAATATGTGACCTAGATATTAGTGTGTATCAACTAGTCATGTATGACCAATGATGAGGAAGGTGCATAGAGTTATAACATATGCCGATGTAACATATTATGTAAGCAAAGGAACGGAACTCAGGGGAAATTATTTTCGAGCTGTTGTACTTTATATATAAGTTAAGCAAGTTGAATAATATCTCAGGAGTGTCGCAGGAATATTTCTCCAAAGGAATCGAGTACATTGAAGTGAGAGGGGTGCATTAGAATTCATAGACTTGCAATATTCAGCACTTTGGTGATGACGTTCTGTTATTGCCGCTTCTCACTCACAATCTCGAATGATTATCCTTTAAAAATAATGCACTGTGAAAATCAATAATGTCTCTTTCACACACAGACACACATTTATATATAGCTATAGGTTCTTTATCATGGTTTAATATCTCGATAAATTCGCCTTTGGTCATGTATAATTTTCTTCCATAATATCATCACAAAATAATAATATTGTAGTGGAAGGTTCTTTTATTATACTATAGAATCATTTTTTATATTACCGCAGTATGTATTTGTTTTGGTTTTATATTTTATACATTTAAAATGAAAATTTAAGAAATTTTAATTGAAAGCGAATGGTATTTGTAATGATCGTTTGGTTGGATGTGTAATAGGTTGAGTATGACGAGGCAGGTTCAACAATGCAACCACGTAACTAATTAAGCACCTCTTCGATGAAATACATCTCTCTCTTGTTATAATGGCATCATTAGATACGCGCGTTATTAATATTATTACAAATACATATTTCTATTTAAAATAGTTTTAGTTAGGTCATTTTATAAAGTTATATTCTATTGTTGTTGCCTAATAGGTTCAATATAAGTTTAACTTGAATAGATCAATTAGTAGAAGGAAGGGGTTGGAGTTGTAAAGTAAGTATAAACTATTATCCAGGATGACCGTCTTATGAGTTTCGAATGATGAATAAACTTAGTTAACTATGATCAATTCCGGAACCGATCAATCCTAATATAGTTAGTAGTCGGGCGCGTCCATTAGAGGGTCTTCCTTCCGGACTCTGCGTCTTACCTCAGTTCCGGAACTCCGGGCAAAGGGGCTCAGGGAGCTGAGAATAATTCAGCACCAACTTGCCACTTTAAGCCGTAATGAATAGGTAATTAGTTAATATTGTGTGTATGTGTGTGTGTGTGTATGGTGGGTTGAATTTTCGGGACTTCCCGTTGTCCACGCGCGTCGCCCTAAGGGATTCCAGACATGGGGACTTCTTACCTTAACTTAACCCTTTCCTCCTCCGCGGAGGGCCATTACCACCAGCCAACCAACCCTCCAAATTTACCCTAAACTAAGGATTTCATAGAATTAACTCTAATTACAAGAGATCGGTCTACTTCGAAACTATAGGTAAACTATGTAGTTAAACTTATACCTGAAGATGGACCTATTTATCTAACTTAACAACTTTCTGCCCTGGAATACACTCACTCCCTCTACATTGTGCCTGTCACCCCCAGGTTACTTCACCCACTCTTTCAACCAAAGAAAGAAAAGGCGCTCAATGTAATGCATCCATCAGCCACCTACATAACATAAACACATAACCCCAACCAACAACAACAAATTTTCCATTTATTTAGTTCCACTAAAACGACTTCGCTTTGCTTTGTGTCGTGTTGTGTGACACAACTCAATCTCTGATTTCACACAACGACAATAATATTTAAATCGTGTCGCCGGAGGCTCCTTTTCCATAACGGAGGGTGACAACCGTATATAAAACGCCTAGCACTCTCACTCCATCATCATCATCATCATCATACAGAAAATTATATTTGCGAAATAAAAGTGCAAAGCGTTTAAAATGTTAGAGGAAATGAAACGAACCCAAAATCAAATTCGAAATGAGAAAAGCTTTATATAATATTACACACACACACACACACACATATATATAGGGCATTCATTGTTTCTCTCATCGTGAGCGCATTTTCATTTCGTTATTTTAATCTTGTTGGATTAGGAGAACGAACATACACGTGTCTCTCTGGCTCTCTGCTAAACTTTATTCAATTTCACGCATCGTCTCCCCAAGTACGTATTAGTTCAAAGTATTTTATATTTAAAAAAAAAGCTCATCTTGAACTCGTCATCCTTTTCTCAATTTTTTTTAATGTTAAGAATATTATTTGAATGATGAATCGATTATTATTCCCAACTCGATTCCAATTTTGAGAAAAAGTTTTAATTAAACTCCTTTCGCACTCAGTAAATGAATTTACTTATTCAAATCCTATTCAAATGGATTTACAAAGACAGTCGTAGCTTATAGCTTGGGCTGTTAGTTAAGTGACACGATGGCATAACGAGCCGAGAAATTGCAAACAGCAAAGATAACATCGTGTTAAATAGCCGCCGGTTAGAATCCCTGTTTGGGATAATGGCATTCGGTGGAGTAGATTAACTCCCTGCTAAGCGGTTTGTCTGTCTGTACTCCATGTCCACATACTCACCCCTTAAAATCTTAAATAGAAACGCATATAAATGTTCTTCTTGTTATAGAATCGCTTGCACAGGAACTGGAAATGGAAAGGAAATCGAGACAGCAGCAGGTAGAGCGAGATGTTAAATCACCTTTACAAGAACGTTCGGGATATTATAAAAATTCGGTTTTGTTTACAAGTAGTGCAACATAAATTTGCCAAAAAAACATTTTACATAAAATAGTTATGTAAATTTGAAGCATACATATACATATATAAATCACACACAATTGCGTTTATTCATTATAAATAAATTAATATCATTAATAGTAATTAATAACAAGTGTTTCTCGTACTACTATTTACATAAATAATTAGTGTTTAGTGGCTTCGAGCTAATCGTATATTTCATTTTTTATTAATATTATGTCAAATAATTTGTGTCAATGTGAAACTTGCTTAACTATTTTTTTCTAAGACTGATTATTGTGGCGTTATTTAAATAATAATTTGTGATCTCTTTTTTTATTATTAATTAGAACTGATTGTAAATAGAATTTTAATGCTTTTTTGTATAAATAATATAAAGAAATTTGATGTATACGCCTTTTTGACAATCAATGTCAATATGATTTATTTGATGGCTTTCTATTCGTTTCCTATTGATTTGTTTCTGAAATTAATTAATTAAAAAGTAATTAAAGGACGCATTATGTGCAATATTAGTAATGAAACAATTCATTTATAAATATGGATCTGAGCAATCGTCAAATTGTCATATTAATGAAACAACTAAATAAGTAGATTTAATGAAAGCAAGAAAAGATTTTTTTTGAATCGCTTATTGAATTTAGTCCTTACACATTATTATAGGTCATGTACACTACTTTTTAGGGAGTGAATGTATTTATTGTAAATATTTAATGTACGTACGTGTGTGTTGTGTTGTGTGAGTGTGCCTTTTAGCAAATATCAAATAAAACAATGAAAGATTAACAAAAAAGGAAATGTTTAATTTTAGTCATCCCCTTCTGCACTCCTCAATCCAATCGCAAAATATGTTAAAATCATTTTGAAAATGCACTTTGGAATCCCCATTGCGGAATTTCCCTTCATCTTATATATTGATATGAAATTCCATTTAGTTTTGGAGGAAAATTTCACCAACTGGACATGATTCCGATTCGTTAAACTGCAATCGAATGAGAAATAGAAAGAATTTGCTTTTTCATATTTGTTTTGGTTGGAATTTGCGAGATTGAAGATGGAAAAGTTTGTGCGGTACGTCGAATATAAGAAATAAATTTTCCTATATTTTTTTGGTTTGTGTAATGGCCATCATAAAACAAGATAATTTTTAATTTACAGCATTACGGCCTTTTTGGCTTTTGTTATGGTAATTTTGATCTATATGTATTTATTTTAAGAAAAGCTGCTGGAGAGCAAAGTGTTCCATATTTCACCCCTCTGTACTATCATCCCATTATATATAAAAGGAAATGTAAGAAATACCGCACAATGAGACCACGAACATTCATCGAGGTTAATAATCGGTTTTCCGACCCGGAAAAATCATGAATATGTTTCATTTTTATTGGCCATTTATATCCAAATTTATACCAGAATTAGATTGCAGCTTTTTGAAGCAGCAGTTAGACTTGTAGGTGTGCTGTTTTAGGGGTTCCAAACACACACATACAGAGTATTATTAGGACACCCTCTCAATATGAAATTCACGACTATAATATTTGCATTTTAATAGTTTTCTGTGAATGCGCGCCGCCTCAAACCTTTTACTCCGCATCATCTCTCTCTCTCTCTCGCACACACACACTAACCCACTCACTCATTCACTCACTCTCGCATTTATTTTTTTTCTATATTATTTTTCTATGTACATTTCGAAACGATAATCGTATTCAAATCATTCCCATACTCTCCTATCGTAAATAAAAAAGGGACTCAGACTCTGTGTAATGTTTGAACATCACTCACTCACCCAAAACAAAATTGACTTCTTTACAAACGATCCTTCGAAGAAAAAATACATTTGAATATTACCACATACATATGCATATAAAATTTTGTTAATTAAAATGATTACTATAACTTTTAGTTGGAGGAATCAAATATTTATTAAGCGAATTATCTCTTCTTAGGACAAACAGATTAAGTAAACAATCTCTGTCTCTAATCGATTGGCATTATTAATAAATCTCTTAAATGAAATTTCCAAGTCCCTTTTCCAATCTTAATCTACATACAAATGATGATGATCAATGAATGAATGAATGGTCTGTGATCGGTCAACAAACAAACAGAACGCAATATCACATTGTCCAGTCGAAATTCCACTTTGATCTGTTACGAAACGACCAATTAGCATATAAGTTATATTTAAAGGGGACTTAAATCACTCATCCATTTATTTCACAATAAAATGAGCAATAATTGCTAAATAATTTTTCTATTTGAATGCTGATATAAGCCAAAAGCATGATGATTATTAAACGAACCGGAAAAACTTTTCCATTTTCCCATATACAAGGAAAGAAGGGGAATAAATGGAAAGACAATTTAAATTCAAAAGTAAAATGTTTTTTTATATAAAGAAATAAATTTCAGTGAGCAATTTGGATAAAATTGCATTTTGCACAATTGCAATTGCAAAAAATAGTAAATAGTTGCATGTAGTAGGTGTGTAACATTTTCATTTTCTTTTAAAATAATTATATATCATTAGAAAATATAATTGATGCTTAACATTATACGTAGGCACTTATTTTAAGTACCCACAGACACACTCACATGTATCTCTTTATTTATTTTTTCGAAAAGAAGAAAAACTTCATCTCATTATTATACAATTTCAAGTTTGAATGTAAAATATGAGGAAAAATATAATGAAAACATCTTGAGGCAACAAACTGTTAATAATAATTCTTTTAATCTAATTATTAATGACAACGTACAACGCATTGATGAAATATTTAAATCCATTATTAGTTATAATGAAAGTAATTATTCATATTCCATTAAAATATTATTTATTTAAATTTTTGGTTAGAATGATTTCTGTGTATAGCGTGTATGTAAGTTTTTAGTAATCATCAGGTGTTATTATTATTTGCTTTAATTAAATTATTTTTTTAATTTGCCCATGCACTAATTATTATATTTTGCATATCTTTATATGGTGCATAAATTGGCAGTTTATAAATAAGATTATATAAATTTATTGCATCTTGAGTTGAGCGCACATACATATATAATATTAAATCAAAATCACTCGCTAATTATACTTAAATTATTAGTTATAAAAAATGAACAGCAAGAACAAACATGCACAACCTATATGAAGTTTTTCAATGTAAATATGATCCGTAGGTACTTAAATATGATGTGATTACTAACCAAACATCCTACAATACTAAAACTCCTACTTAAAAAATGCATCCAGACAGACAACACAATATTATAAATAAATATAAATTTATAATTGATGCTGAAACTTAAACAATGCACTTCTATACAAATAATTTCTAAAGTTCTAAAGTTGCTTTTGACAACTAAATTTTTATTTCTGATAAATAAAATTATTTACTTCAATTTAATATTTAAATTAATTTTGTAAGGCAGTTGTTTTCAATAATTTATAACATTATTTATTTTAATATAGTTTTAGCTCATATTGTTTTCTATATAAAACGATTTTTATATTGCATTAATGGAAATTTTAAATAAATTTTAATAGAGTACTGGAAAAATGAGAATGCTGTGACAGCCTGTGCGCAACAGTCGGGTACGTTCGGTTTTTGGCAGTATACTACCCTTTTCAAAAACATTAGCCTGATAAAAAAACATCCTAGGCTTAAAACACTCAAATGACAAGTGTCAGTGGGAGGATTTATGTTTTTAAAAGGATAGTATCGCGTTCGGCTGCGGTCGTCTCCAAAATAGGGTTATGCGCAACTGCATTCTCATTTTTCCAGTACTCTACAATTGGATAAATTTCATTAATTAAAAAAAAACAACATGAATTTACCTTTTAATTTGAAGGATAACTTAACCACACATGTTTACACTATGAACAGAATGAACAATTTGATTAAAAAAAAAACAACTAAACATGAAAAGCTAATTTACTTAAATGACAAATACAATCAAACCTCCCTAATCTCAATCACCATAGTTCCCGAAAAAATTTAAATTATAAAGAAATTTAAATTATAGATGTTCATTGTAATTACAAAATGAACGTATGAATTTCTAAAAAAAATTTTAATTATAGATAAATTTAAAATAAAGAGGTTTGGTTTATGAAGGTTTGACTGTAGTTTGATAACAGACAAAGCTATACAAAATTGATATTTTTTCTCATTTCAATTTGTACCCGCAAACAACAATCTAATTTTTAATGACTTCAAAATAATTTAATTAACTTATTTTAGTATTAATATAAATTGCAGAACATATACTACACAGGTTCAGAATTTAACTGAATTTCATATACTTTTTGCTAATTTATAGTTTTTATTTGGAATATAAAGTTAACTAACAAATTATAATTAAACAAAAAATTCTATCACTAACACTTACTACTTCTGTTCCACAATAAGTAAAATTCAGAAATTATTGCGAATGTTTGTGCAAAATGACTGAAAACAAATTAATAATTTTTATGATAAATCATTATTTATATTTGTATTTGTCAATTAGTTACAAGAATAACAAGCAAACAGCACTAATAATAAACTTTTCAAAATAAAATAATATGTAGTAAGTTATATTAGTGATTTTAATAACAAATAAAAAATATTGCCACTATTAGTGACTTGAATTTTTCGTTTTTAATTCAATTCTTTCATTTAAAATTGCAAATTTTTTATGCCACGTTTTAAGTAGTAGCTAGAAGGACAGAAACAGAAGAGTGGAGATTGTCATTAAAATCAAGATGAAGATCTCATTACGTAAATACAAATGACGTTATAAAAAAAAATATTTTCATCAGAATAAGGCATTATAGAAAATAGAATTGTCTGAGTGATTAAAAAAAATTAATTTAATGACGCAATCCTGAATTTTATTCTTAACTTTATCACGACACAGCACATTTTAATATTAAAAAAATTATCGATTGCGTTTACTCATTTATAGAAACCCCAATTTAAAGTTCCATCATAATTTTATGTGAAATATTTATGAGACATCATATCTGTTTAAATGTTAAAGTAATTTGTCCTTCAAAGACTTAAAATCATTAAATTTTTGTTGTATAATAAATAAGTTAATTACATCAAAATACTCATAAATCATAATCAATCAAAATCAAATAATTCCAACAATTAACATCGCACACACAATTCAATTGCCATTTTTATGTTGTTTCATTTGAGTGTAATGAATAATCAAAAATCTACACATACACACATTCAATACAAACGTGTTGAGTGTGTGTTAATAGAAAGAATGAAAAATGTATGTGAAATTGAATTAGCTGGCAAGTAACGAATATTGGATTTAATTGTGTGGCACCATCAATACTTGTCGCAAGGTGGTTGAAATGAATAATTGCGATATTTGAATGTTTTGCGTACAAACATATATGAATGAGCGTTGTATGTTAAGCCGAAATTAATCAAAAAAAGAAAAATGTAAATCGCTTGATTTTTTTATGAGATAATTGTCCAAATTGTAATTACCAAACATTTGAAAACGAATTCTACTGATAAGAAAACTAATCGTAGCTATTAGCTTATCAATATTAAATAAGAATGTAACCCCTAAATTCAAATTCATCTTCACTTGGAATATAAGAAGCGACAAGAACAGCGCGTTAAAAAAAGAAGGGACGTACAAGAGAAGGGGTGATAATTAAAATGCCGTCTTCTTCCACCTTATTTATTCATTTATATTAAACGAAAAGTTTTCACAAACGAAAATATAATATCTAAATTTGGTTGATTAACAGAAGAGAACAGGACGGGGTGAGTGGGTGGTGTGCTGTGGTGGTGGGTTACTGCCAAAGACTGATAATGAATAATGCTTAAAAAGAAATATCTATTAAAAGTTTGATACAATGGCCGACACAAAGGGATGCTGCTATTGTGATGAGCATCAATATTGGTACACATCACCTCAATTAAAATGTAATAAGAATCTCCTTCTTCTTCTTTTACATCTTTAGGTATAAAACTCATTAACACACACAAGGAACGAAAGGGGGGACGAGATCAAGAAATTAAAATTACAAAGAAGGAGTTTTTAGTTTCTATAATCACAAAACTTAAACCACCATCTAAAATGCGCCAGAGAAATTATGATTTTGTTGGAGCTTTTTTCTAACTGACAATGAGCTTTATAAGCTCACTAGATTCATTCATTTATCTAACGTCTTTTTATTAATAATTTCAACCATAATTAATTATTTAATTATTTTAACCCCTTTTTTTCGGATGGAAAAAGTTTCTATTGATTATTGTATTATATAAAAAAATGAGTATCAAATAAAGAAGAAAGAAGATGAAAAGGAAAAAATGAAAATTGTATGTCTACTTTAAATGGAATTTTCGTATTGAATGGGGGGTTGGTTTTTAAGATTAGTGGAAAAACCATCAATCTTATAATTAATTCCATTCGTTTAATTCTTTTCAAGTTGACGTTGATTCAAGTCCGTAATGGATTCCTCACACAGAGCCTTCGAATATGTTTTGATACCGATTCTATGTTTTTATATTACACCAGAAAAAAAATTGATGATTGCAAGTCAAAAATTAATTTCATTTCAAAAAAAAAACGAAGAATCAAATTTTTCCTTCAATTTAGTGAATAGAAAATTTTTCTTTACGTGCGACGCCCGCCAAACAAGCAAATGATATAATTAAACATAAATATTCTCTTTAATCATTTACTAAAAAGATTTTTCTTTCCCTAAACGCGTCGATTTCTTTAATCAAATTTATTCCTTAGAGAAAAATGATACATAAAGTCCTTTAATCATATTGGTTTAAATTGGTTATTTACTTAATAATTATTGAATTATTTTTTGTTGAAAAAAAATTATAATGTGCATGTGTAGATTGTGTCTGTGTGTAGGTTAGCTATGAGTGAGTGCGAGTTAACATCAAAGTAGTTGTGAAGAGATCTTTAAAAGCGTTAGTATTTCAGCAAAGTTGGCGCTTTTCACTGAAAAATCTGCTTTTATATAAAATGAGGTGTTAAAGGGTTATAAAAATCAAAGGAAATACTAAAGCATACCGCAAGTACTACACTATGCAATTTTATCCTTAAACACTTTTTCCTACCTATAGCATCATACATACACCGAGTGCCTATGCACTGTTCCAACGAAAAACAACACTTTTGCTCGCTAAGCTTTAGAAAAACTAATTTGTTAATTAAAAAATTACAGGAAATAGTAAAAAAAGAATTTGCTTCTATAAATTTATGAATAATTCATGAAAATCGCTTTTTGAAAAAATTCTATCAGTTTTTATAGCACATTTTTATAATAGTCCACACAATCGTTAACATTTCACTTCAATCAGCAATTACAATTAATTTTTATTTTCGCGCAGATATTTTCTTGTAATATGTTGTATCGATTAGTAATACAAAAGCTTTAATAATCGCTAGTATTAGTTTAGTAGTAGGGGTTAGTGAGAGGCTGCGGATTTGATTCAAAGTTTAATCCCAAAGTAGGTACCAGAGAACGTCTTAACGTTGACCACAAACTTCAGGGGATCTTAAATTAATTCTATAATGCTCTATTATCCAATCCCTTATACATATTATACGTGTATGCATAGAGGAAAAGGAGAAAAATCATTTCTTGTATGCGGATTCGAAACAAATTTCGTAACCGAAATGTATAAATCTTTTTACAACACAATAGCATCCAGACGCCTTTTATCTACGTCATATTCTCTACGGTCAATTTCATATCCGGAACATTTTAGGATATTGAAAAATGAGAGCCGCTAGGGAACGATACATCGTCGAAAGATAGGAAAGTCCAACTACCACACATACAGAGAGTGGTCACTCCCTCACTTCTTTTTTTCTTGACCAAATATAGATATACATTTCAATCTATCGTACGTAATATATCAAAAATTGCTTTCTATATACATATAAATAAAAACCTATCAAATCCAACATCATAAAGAGAGTAGATCAATTTTCTAAATAAAAATTTTTTTTATGTAAAATGAGATTTAAGATAAGAAGCATTTTTAGTAATTGTCACAATGCATTAATTGTCATAAAATTTAAGTCTTATCCTATTTTGTTTAAAACCAATTTAGTACACCAAACTCTGTTTTACACGGTTTTTGCATATAAACATTTTTTTTTCGTTTTTCTTATATAGAATATATGAAAAATAAATAAAACGTGCGCCTTTCGATTAGTGATGATAGTTGCTAAATATTTTTATTCGAATTTTGAATTTTTTATAAATTATATTTTCGTTTACGTTTTTAATGTGTTTTTATGAATCAATGATATTTTGTTATGGATTAAAGATTTCTGTTTCTTTTTTTTTCAAATTTGAATGATACAATATAAGTAGGTATATTTTATTTTACTTATTATATTTTAAAAAATATTTCATTTACATGTTTTTTTTTTAAATTGTGGAATGTGTTCTCAATTTTACCATAAGCTGCAAGTCTTTTTCATACTGTTTTTTACACGGTTTTCGTAGAAACGTATCTACCGTGTAAAAAAAAGTTAGGTGTATTTATGATCAATTTCGAAGAAAATGCAATAACATATGAAGTTCAAATTCGGGACCCTTTTTTATTTTCCAATATCTAATTAATAAATTTTGGACATTTGCATTACGTGCGCGGTTAAGTCTTAGATACGTCACTATATTATAAAGTAAAGTCCATTACAATCCTACAATTAACTATTTTTGTTTTTATAATTAATTGCTAATATAAAATTTGTGTAAGTATTTAATTTAATCTAATTGCAATATTATGTGATAATAGTTGCAGAATTTGGCAAAAGAAAAAAATATTGAATGGGTGAGTGATGTTTTTTGTATTTTTAGGTACTGTTAGCGTGTAGTAAAAAATCCATCCATCTCTCAGTTTTAGTCCCTTCGGTACAGAGAAAGTATATCGATAACTGAATTGCAGACAATAAAGAAACAATGGAGATAAGCATTCCTGACAGCTGACAGGCGGTGAGAGATTGGCTACTAGATCTCATATGTGTGTATGTGAATTGCCCGACCAGAATAAATAAATAAAAATCAGTTAAGTTAGGAAAACCGCAAAAATCCATATGCGTAAGGGTAAAATTATTTTATAATTAACTTTAAAAGTTCGAATTTTTAGTAAAGTATTTAGAAAGTGGAAGCATCGACCAATATCTTTCAGATATTATAAAGTAATTTGGTGATTGAACATGAACACGCTAAGCTTTCGTGGGTATGAATGTGAAGAAGGGACGAACTGAGGTTGAGGGGTTGCTGCTAAGTAATTTCGAAAAATATTCTTTAGCACATATAAGAAAAACTTTTCATAAAAATTGTTTGTTTAAATATATGAAAACCAAATTATTTAAATTTTATCAAAGAGTGATAGAAACTAGTCCAGTAAAGTTCAAATCAAACATCAAAGCGACACGAATGTTCAGTAGATTGCGCTCAATAATTACTATGCAAAATTATTAGCATATTAATTAAAGAAAATGTAATTAAAATTGAGTTGTGTCGAATGGGAAACGGAGAGATTAACATAAAACGAGAGAAGAAGAGAGAGAGAAAATTGTATTGCGGAACTAACAAAATATGTCGACCATTTGAAAAGTGATCAAAAGTCGACAAATTGCCACTGAAAACATCTTATATCTAGTGACGCAGCATTCATTTGAATATGACATCGTCGTCGTCGACATCGCCGTCGAAGTTGATGCTTTTTATATCCACTCTGAATTCGTTTACATATTAATTTTCATAACACGAACTGTGCTCAGCTATCTCCATGCACCACCACCACCAATAAGGAGAAAGACAGCGATTACTATTAGACGACGACAGCTACTGTGTATTTTCATTATTAAATACTTTCAGGACTTTCCATATTGTTTTTTATATCCCCCATCTCACTTTCCATATTTTGGCTCTACATCTCTTTTTTTTTTATATATATGTATATGTATACACAACACACGAATCTAAACAAACAAAAGCGCGCCGTGCCTCCTGTTTTTCCTTTCCATTTTCCCAACAACGACATGCACTCATACGCTAGCAAGTATAAAAAAATACGAAGGAAGAAAAAATTAATTTAATAAATTGCTTTATACAAATCAAAAAATCAATAATTGCGTGCGCGCAGGTAAATTACTTTGTACATACAGCTAGAAAACAACAACAACAATAAATAACATGGTAAAAAATACTTAAATACGAAAATGATTAAGATTGTATGAAGAATGAAGAAAAGAATTGGTGTTTGGCACAAATAATCGTAGTAATCCGTTTTCCGTTAATTTGTCTCTCTTTTGCCATCTGTTGACTCTTCTAGTGTGAAACGCTTTAGTTCCACTCGTCACCCAGTTTCCTTCCAAAGCCAAACACCACACCACACAACAACAACAACTTTTTTTCCGCTCTTAATAAATTTCTTTTGTTCGCTCGTGCGTCGAAACACGCGAGTTTTTTTTATAGATATATAAAATTTAATCTTTCTTTCTCCTATTACTTACTGTTTGTTTGAACACGTGCATAATTGTCAACTGATATTAAAAGCACAAAAACAGAATACAAAAGAAAGGAAAAACGTTTTGGATCATTCGTAAAGACTATTGAAATTAACTTCCTATTTTGGTATATTAATTTTAATAAAAATTTTCTTTTTATATATTTAATTAACCCACTGAATATTTAAATAATTTATTTAATTAGCTTAAAATATAAATCAATCATTTCATAAATCCATAATCAAAATTAACAAACATGAAGAAATCTATAATTTTATTAAATAATTTATAGCAGACTAAACTAAACACTGATTAAAAATACTAATCGAGCAATATCAAGCTGTTATTGAATAATAATTATTGAATATAACTTTATATCAAAAACTGAATATACAGAATCATGTGGGAATCGAACCCACAGCATTTCTCTAGCCAGAAAGAATGTAATTGAATGAAAAACCACTTTAAACTTTATGCAGAGCTAGTGCCCAAAATTTATGGCATTTAAAAGTAAAAGTTATGTCTTCTTATCAATATAAATTAATATATTTAAATAAGCGTTTTAAATATTTCGATATATTTTCTTTTTAATTTACACACGAATTTAAGTATAATTTCAAATTTAAATTTGAAACTAAATATTGAAGTATACAAATATATTCCTATAGTAAATGAGAATTTATTTGAAATTATTAATAACAAAATAAGAATGTAATAAATATGATAAATTTATTATAAAATTTCCTAGAACCATTTAAAATTAAATTAAAAAACCTCTCCCGATCTTCTATTTTTTAGATCAAATTACTTACATAGAATATGTTTGCTGTTTATAAAATTTAAATCATTAAAAACAGTTAATAAGAAACATATTAGTTGGTAGCAAATATTAAATTTATTCAAAAACTTTAAATAAAAATATTTTTCTTATTATGTAAACTATTTTCAAAATAAATTCATAAATCAATAAAAATTACTTGAATACATAGTTTTTTATATTTCAAATTCTTTTATAATATTTTTGCAACTAAATATAATTTGAAGGGTAGATTTTGAGCTAGCATTATAATAAAAATGGCTGTGGATATTATACTTGTTAAAGAGGAGAAAAAAATGTTTAATAGTCGAGTCATCAACATTATTTTATAAAGATATGTGCCAGCGTGACCATAAAGCGTCGATTATCGCAGACGATATGCTTTGATTGCGTAATCCCTCCACCCCTAATATATATATCGATATTCAAGAAGGCAGAGGTGGTGATGCTAATGCGATTTGATCTGCGGATTGAAGAAATAAAATAACTCACAGCAGTAGAGTCTTATATATATAAAAAAAAACAGAGATCGAACGAGAGTAAGAGAAGAAGAGGAGGAAAAAACTTCACGTCTTTATATGCATTTTAAATCGGGATTTTATTTGTCAAGAAGTCTCTCTGGGGAAAGTTTAACGCTCGTCGAATTCTTAATTTACCCTTCACCTCCTCCTCCTGTTCGATCAACCACCTATCCTATCATCAAAACAGTGCGAAGAAAAAATCCGATTTTCGAACGTTTTGCAGAGCAAATATAAAAAAAGTTTTATTACTTTTATCAAAACGAAAAAATTTTGATTGATGAGCGTTCAATTACTTAATAAATTTGATTTTTTCGTTTCCCATTTCAATGTATGGATGCGCTTCGTATGCGCCTATCCCATATAAATTAGGCAAAGACATCTTCATTAGAATAGTTAAGCAAATTCTAGCCAACACAGCATAAACTAATAGAGTTAGATGAACCAATCTAAATTTGCAATTAAACCACCTGCAACATCTTCGATACCACCATATAACCACCACAAAAAATAGCAGCGGCAACACATGCAATTAATCACATCTAAGATTATATGGAATTGACGTTTTGTGTTGTGATGGTGAAGTGCACATTGAGGGCGAACAACTGTCGTCACTTTTTCATTCCAATTCAAATCGATTGCTATTGTTATTAAATAAAATAATGAAAAAAATGTATTGGTTTGCCGAAACGGATCATTATCAATTTATATTTTTTAATGACATAAATCAATTAGTTCTTACAACCACCCTCCATCCTTCATGTGAACCGAAATGTTAGTTTTTGACTTTTCCTCTTTATCTACATTTATTTATTATTAATTAATCGCACGCGTATTTAGAACGTTCTCTCGTTTCCTAAAATAACAATTGAAATGCGTGTCATGGTAACATTGGCATTCCAAGCCCGGATTTAATACATAGTGTAAAACAGTGACTCGGGTTTCATCTATCACTGTTGGCGGTAACGGGAATTGCTCATGTCCACAAACTGCAAGTCACTCAGAGACACATACATACATAGAAGGACCGAAAGGACACATGAATCTTGTCAACTTCACACCGCCAACAAATCTGTATCAAAAGGAAACTTGCAATATATGAGCGCGAATGTGTCTGTGTATAGGACACAATACAATTCATAATAAGACAATAGAATTTTACATGAAATGTAATGTAATGAATGCGTTATTAATTAGTCAGAGAGTTGGCTTATAGCTTGCAATTTTTATTTTCCTATAATAATCATAATTAGCCTGTTTTAATGGTAATTGTTTTGCATGAGATCGATATAGTCATTAAAAAAAGAATATGTAAATTAATTAATGGTAAAGAAAAATTGTATCATTGAGTCATTATCATTGATTATGCTAATTTATAATTAGTTTAAATAAATTTACGTAAAGGAACATTGATTTTTTTATCAAAATTTTATTAATTTGCTATATTATATTTATTTAAGATTAATTTAAATTGAAATAAACATCAATTTATTAACTTATAAATTTAGTTATTATATAATTGTTCAATTATTTTGTTCAAATTAAAATCTTCAAAAGATTAATCCTAATTTTTAATTTATAAAATTAATATTTAATAAATTAATTCATTTTTTTCAATAGATTTATTTGTGGCAATACAAATTGATTAAAACCTAAAAGTATTATTTTATTTATTTGATAAATCTTTAAAATAATTATTTTAAAATATGTTTTTAAATAATTTATAATAAAACTAAAAAAATCAACTTGAAACTTATCTGTATTCCCAATATACAATTTTATCAGTAGTTCAGCATTCTGCACTTAATTTTCCCATAATAAGTTGTTCATTTCAATTTCAAACTTTAACAACTTATATTTTATGTGTAAAGGTTTTGATTGCAAATATTATATTTGTTCTATAATTAAATATTTATTTTATAAAAGACAAAAAAATGCTAAATTAACAAAAGTATTTAATATTTATTTCATACATTAATAAAAAAACAACAAATAACACAATATAATGTCAGCTTTGAACGCAATTGCAATAATTTTGATTTATTTTGTTTAAAATGTGCTCTATTTGTAATTTTACACATGAATTCTGGATCATTATTGACATAAGATTTTTAAACATATATGTTGTGTTAGTTTTAATATTTGGACCGTTTATTTTGAAAGTGGTGTAAGTCCATTTTTACTCTCTCTATATTAACTTC
>JAODFZ020001022.1:0-11732 GCA_027574845.2 Deinopsis erosa
ACTTTTTTTTTGGCCTAAATAAAAATCCGTATTTTAAAGTTTAATTCAGCATCAGTAAAATATCTGTACGTTCAAAAATAACGTCGCAATGTCTGATAAACCAGTGTTGAATTAATTAATATTTTACGAACTATAAACTGCAACATTGAGATAAAAAAAAATAATTACCAAACCTGTAGCTAATATCAATATTGAATATATATCTACTGAAAATTTGAAAGTTTTAATGAGCACAAACTACAAAAATGATAATAAAATTTTTTTAAAAATTTTAAATTCGAATTACTCAAAACTTACTATTATGAGATATCCCACTGTTGCTTTCAGGTATCGATATGTGCAAGTAGCCAATAGTTTGCAGATTCTGTGCCACTTTTTTGCACTTACTGTATGCGCAAATAGCCACATTTAAAAATTTAAGCAAATCAACATTCTAAAAATGTTTTATTAGTGGTTTTTTTCAACTTCCATTACTGCCTAATATTAGAATCTAAAATCAATAAAAAAAATTGTAATTTTTAACCATTTTTACAAGCCAACGCTATTTACCCATTTTTTTTATTATGCATTATAAACTATCCAGGAAATTCAAAGAGTTTTTTTTTAACCGTTATCGACTTCTGAATTTCTCTTTTTTTATTCCTTTCGGCAATCCTTCAAAAAACGTATTCCTTTTTTCATGTTTAGTTGATAATAAAACTAAAAAATAAGCCAATTTTATGATATTGCAGTAAAAAATAGTAGTCGAACCCTAACTGATCTTTTTTATAGTAGACAATCGTAGGGAGTAAACAGTAGCGAAATTTCTGCGCGTTCATTTCTTCCTCTTTTTTGCCATAAAATCGAAATTAAGACTTCTGCGAATTATGATAACAAATCCTATTATTACAGTTTGCTTTTATGATCAATTTACGAATGTATTCAAACATTGCAGAACCCCTTCCCTTTCTTTTTGGCATAGTGCACGTCATTAGCAATTGGGCAGTGTGTTGAATATAATAAAGGTAAATAGCCAGCTTACATCGGTAACCTACCGGGAGGTCGTTCTCCAAAAAGATAATCCAATTTGCTGACTTTGCGGAATTTAATAGAATGCCCAAATATTTATACCTACAGCATGGGATTTACATGGATTAACTCTAATCACCGGCAAAACTCAACGTGTTTTTAAATAAATAATATTTTCAATAGAATAAATCCCGAAATGAATACGAAGATTGCAAAGCAAAGCGTAAAGCAACTCTTTTTTTTTTTGTAATCTATATAGAATTCGGTAAAATGTAGCCGAACAAATTCTCCTTTCGATTTTTAAACAACTTTATTATGTCTATCGGGTGTAACTAATTTACAGTTGTACTGTAAATTTAGGTCAAATATTTTTTAAGCGAAATTATTTCTGAAGCGTGTCACAATTGTTTGTCATGTTTGGACTTTTATTTAACCTACATTTGTGAAGACTTGTTTCGAAAATATCGGGTTTATGGATGGCATAGAGTAGGAGGAATGTATCATAAATCTAATTTCGTTTTCAATACAAACAGCAACAAAAATATGACCCTATTTTGGAAGAAATAGGGCTCGAATGGGTCGTAAAAACGTTGCAACAATACCGGACAATTCCAAAAACTCATTTTATAGTTCGTTTATGATATAATTGCTCTTAGTTTTCGCTACTGTTCGCGGAAGCTTCAACTTTCTTCTCAGCTTAGAAATTGTATGTGTCGGTAGCTCAATCAAAATCGGTCGTGCGACTATTTCAATGCGTACAATTTATGATCTCTTAATAATAAATATGCATTTTAGTTAACTTTCGTTGCTTTATTGAATGCGATTTAGATGCAAATCTATGAGCGAACAATCATTCAGTACAATTTGTCCTCACGTTTTATTCTACTTTGATAAAAATTTCCCTTTGACATTGTCTGATGCTAAAAATAAAGCAAAACGTATAATAGAAATAGTTCGATCCTTTCAAATGTGATCCCATGGTTGCATTAAGTAGTCTAGAAGGGTGGTTACCCTTAGATCTATGCTGCGTGTACCCCCTAATGTTCTTTACCCCTCATACATGACCTGACTGTAGAGATTTGATTAACAATATGTGTTGTAAGCGACCGAGTGTGTTTCAGATTCAATAATATTTCGAATGATGCACGCACACATGTTACTTGTTACTATTTTTAAATATAATTTTTTTATGTGCCATTTTATAATTATCACATTATAAACAAGTTGTGCATGGATTTTATGACTTTTTCCTCAAATAATGGCAAAACGTTTTCGACAAATTTCACTTGACTTTAATAAATGTTAAATAGAATCGCGTCCTACTTTCTACTTTTACAACAGGGGTAAAAGTAGAAGTCTCTTTCTAGCACCACGCGACAAAACCATTTACGGCAGCATCCCCAGCAATCTAAGCAAGGCCATTTCGCATTGTAAATCATCTTCTACTTTCATACAATACCTAAATCTATTTGACATTCTACCTATTTTTACAATCGCTGTGGCCTCATTTCATTTATTACTCGAGCAATATTTAAATTTGTTCTTCTAAACTTTCATCTACGTATTTCTATATGTTCTGTATGTTGTATATATATAGATCTTTTTTGTTTTCAACATCCCCTCGAAGTGTTAGATGATGTGAGTCAGCAGTGAGATTGGGGCGCGTGGTCTATCGCCCCGGGCCAGCCCGCAACGTTCCCACTGAACAACCACTCCGGCCAACTCCCGGTCTACCAGGAGCATAATAGCGGAATACCGAAAACCCCCTCGTCGTCTCTTACATAATACACACACACACACACACACACACATGCACTTTATTCTAACGATGGGATTATATAGAAAAGGGTAGAACTATATGTATACGGCAGCATCATTACACAGTTAAGCTCTCTATATTTATAATCGCGTTGCTATAGTGACAATCTGAAAACAATTTCTTGTTAGGATGAATTTTTGGTGCTAAAAACCATCTGTCTCATGCACGCACGCTTTTTAAATATGTTTTTTTCCATGTCATAAAACGTGTAAGCGTTTTGGTGGACAAGCCACAGGATTATACACTTTTTTACATTGCTATATAGGTATACATATATAGAATATACGTATATAAAGCAGTAGCGGGGGTGGGATTAATATATCAACCTGTCGAAAGTAAAGAAGCTTTTGAAAGCGGCTCAAGAAGCAACAGGCGCTTTCAGCTCGCAAATATTTAGAGATGTGCGGACAGGTATCCGGCCATTAATTTCACTTCTTCCAACTCTTGATGTCTTCTTTTCTTGACGAAAATTTTTAAAGGGGACGCAAAATGTTTGCACAATACACTTCAAAATTCCATGTGAACTAACGACATTTATCATCCGTTTTATTATTTATTTTATAAATATAGGAGAGAATGAATGCTTCTTTTGAATTACATTCAGAGATTTACGCATGTTTGTGTATTTGGTGTGTGTATGTGTGTGTGATTGATTCCTCTACCAAAAATAATAACGCGCGCGATCGATTTTTTTGGCATTGCATGTGCGAGCGAGTAGTAGTGTGTGAGCTGCATGCGATTGATGAAGTGGATAGAGTCATGCAACAATGTTGATGGATGTGTAGATAAAGGGCGATCAGAGCAAAGTTTCGTATGCAGGAGGAAGCAAGCAAGGGTGGCATTATCAAGAACGTCAGAGGATATTAGAGGGTGCCATATGATTGTGGGGGTGCACAATCCCTTCCTATTTTTTTTTACTCCCTAACCCTCTACTACAGGGTCAACCAGATTTTCATGATCCAATCAATAATAGTTGGCAAAAAAACGATTTTTTTTTCTCTCTTTGCTGCTTCTATCCCACGCTGGTCGATAGTTCAATAGTTAGGAGGCTAAATAGGGAAATGAATGTGTATAGGTAACATGCCGCATTGGCCCACAATTCTCATTGAATGAGAGAGAAAAAAGTCGATAAATCACATTCAATTCCACAGTGTTGAAGCTATTTGGGTCGTTTCTTTGATTTGCGTAAAGGCCATGCAACAATCATCCAAACAAACATTTCTAAACATCTATAAATAGGCGATGCTGAAGACGTAGCATTTCATTCATTTGCAGCTGAAGGAGAGAGAGTGTCTGAAAAAAGATTAATTAAAGAAATACCTGCACCTCATACAGAAAATGAAACGAACCGCAAAATTTAATGAGCGCATACAAATATTTATCCAACATCTCTAGCTATTCATTTGTTTCATCATAAATTTTTCTATACATTATGTATACATTTTCACACATTGTCCCCTCTAACAAGGGTCGTCGCGTTAACGTCTTCATCGTGATTTTGACACACAAAAAAAATGGAATCATAAAGCGTGTCAGCTTTATTAATAAAAGCGATGTTGATTAAGGGTTAATTACATCCTATATGAACGGATAGAATGAAACAAAACGTACGATAGTGAGTGCACAAAAAAAAAACGTTTTGTTGTTTGATTATTACGGGATATGTTTAGGATAAAAAAATGGGGTGCATTTGTTGGATTGGGAAATGAAGATAATTCAGTTGATGTGCAATGCGCACATCTGGTTGTTGTTTGGTTTTCCATGCTGCGGCAATTGTAATTAGGACTCTTTGTGTCCGCGCGTCACACAATCACTCTAATCGCTAATCAACTTACCTGACTGTTCCCAATCAGAACTCGGCAAATATTTGCTAATTAATCGATTCCTTTTTTTTTCTGTTGTTCAAACAATAAAGAACTGTTTTCACTATTTCTCACTCCTCTCCTCTATCTATCTATGCATACGTACATATATGAATTTATGCGACACCCGGAGTTTTAGTTTTGATACTTGTGCAGTGAATCGTGTCGTTATAAAAGGGCTCGTATAAACAGTACCCTGACAGCTTGACGCATTAATCATAAATGTACGCGCCCTTTCAACTTTTATATGCTCCTTTCTACAACTCTCACTCGCTCCCATTCATTCATTCATTTCAATAAATTCGTAAAGACTCTTCGTTCTCTAGGAGTGATACACGTATGCCTCCTTGACGAAGGGATCTTTTTGTAATAAGGAAACAATTTTCCAAAGTTTTGGGTAGTTTTAGTTTAGGCAATTTTGCATGTGTGAGTGTGTGTGTGTGAGTGCGCTTTAAAGGCGCACCCCCTTGTCTCGTTTCGCGTTTGCAATACACACAAAGGGATCACTGGGCCATGAAATTCGATGAAATGTGACGCTCGCACATGTGTCCTATCCAACAACCAATCAGAGATTCATACCAAAATCAATTGCAATTAGGATCTCCAACAATTTATTGTACAACCAACCGTTTAGGTTCACAATAATAAAAAAATGATTTTGTAAAATTTGTAATAAAATTTATTTCTTTTAAATTTTACTATATTCATATTTAATATAATAATTCACTTGTTTCGTTTGTACAAAAATATCTAAAAATTTTATTCTAAGAGAGAGAAGTCCCTTAAAAGATTTTCAGTTGCTTCTGCTACTATCACATAATTTGCAGTACTCTATATAATATATAAATAAATTACACAATTCTCTTCAATTATTTACAATATACAATATGAAAAATGAAACATATTTACAGGATTTCAATAATATATACATTTAAAAAATTATTGCACCAACACAACACGTTATGTAGTTAATATGGCCGCCAAACTTGTTTAACTTTTGTTGTTGTCGTCGTCGTATTTGGCGATTTTGCACTGCCAACGACCGTTTGCATTTTTCGCGAACTCGGCGCTTTCAATTCGCACTTTCTTATCGTCGGCTGGATGGCGTCTTCTTGCACTGTCGTCGAATCCGGATGCTGAATCTCCTGTTTCAAAGCGATATTGGCCGGCTTAATAGGTTGAAATGCGGATTTCACAACGTCGATGTCCTCTTCGTCCGATTGTTCCGAATTTGAATGATCCAACGTTGAATTGATGCGTGCATCGTGATTTGGACTAATCGTTGTGTTGGAAATTGGCGATAGGCGAAGTGAGAGTTGTTCGATTTGTGGTGGACGTAAATGTAGATCGGAAAATGGTGATGGCATTGCTAGAAAACTTGCTGGTGGTTGAGGCGTAGGATGGAATGTGTGTGGAGGCATATAGAAGTCACTTGGTGGTGGATTTGGCGCTATAAAGAGAAAGAACGCAATTAGTAACACATTCAAAAATAATTTTCACAATAAATTTGAATTTTGTAATTAAATTCAACTTACTTTTTACTAAATTCGGATGTGTTTGTGGTGCTGGTCTTGGTGATCTAAAATAGTCTGGCAAGGCATAAGTCATGTAGGCAGCATCAAACCAATTTGGATTGATAAGGAATGGATTGAAATTTCCAGGCATTCCCGGTAATCCATAACCGTAACTGAAATCTAAATAATCAATTAGTATTTGGTCGATATTTGAAAATTTGGGAAATGTTTGACTTACTTGCTTTGCTTCTTGGTTCACGTGGTCCGTCAACAGTCACTTTAATCGCTTTCGTGTAGGTGGCAACTTGATAAGGCATCGAACTAATTACAATTGTCAATGAGAAACTTTTGCCGCGTCCGCTCCGTCCAACAAAACGCAAATCATTGAACTTTGCCACCTGGTTCTTCATCAACGCGGTGCAATTCCTCAATTCGGCACAATAATTTTCATCGTTTCCCGCTTTCAATGTCACCACTGTACCATCTTGGATGTCATCCAAGGCGACCACTTTAAATGCGATAGGAAGGCTTTTGTTTGAACGCCAATGCGTTGGTAAAACACTGCATAAGATTGATGGGCTTCCAGTTTGTACCAATTCGCCATGGTATTCTTGGAGAGCATCCTGCATCTGTGTGTACATATCCATCATTTTCGGTGCTGGTAGATGCATCACTATAAACACTAAATACTAAATAACTCTAACTTCACTATAATCTTAAACACTTTGAAAAGTTCGTCGCTTTTTATATTCCTCGTACTCTCCGTTTGTTTAAAAAGTTGTTTGCATCCGCACTCTGCGATAATTCGAGGTGAACTGTTTGAAACTTTTTCGTTCTGGTCAATATCTACACACCCCCGCCTAAATGCTACTTTTCCCCCGACAAGAAGGGTAGTTTTTATGTAACATAAATAGGTATGAAAAGAGACGGATGGATTTGTCGCTGTTGAGAAAGACGTTGGAGTGAGAGAGAGCGATGTCAATATACACAGAGAGTGCGATCCCCCACCCTTGATTTTTAACGAAAGCTCGTCGAGAAGTGAGTGAGCTTATTGGGGTTTGCGATTAGTATGACAAAGATGGGATGGTAAAGGTAAAAAAAGAAGAAAAATGTTTAGTTGATTCACGTGATGGTTGAGTGAAATGGGTTCTATTGTATATTAGAATGGTGTTGGTGAAAGGGAGAAGGAAAAGTGAGAGCATGGGGAAATGATGATGAAAGATGGAAAATCGGATTTTTTGCGTTGGATAGAGAACGAACGACGGCCAATCCCAGACGCGGTTTTTGAGGCCTTCAAGCGGTTAGTCCCACCCCTGACATGCCACAACCAAACCATCCCTTAAAAGCAACCCCCTCCGCACAAAGAAAATGTTCAAGACATCACGCAGCAGCTGTTTTTTAACGCTCCACTCTTAATCTCCTACCAAATTAACACATTTTATCTTTTCAATTACTTGACTTGACTTAACTCCTCTATTCAAAACTAAATTAATCAACAGATAGAAGAAGAAGAAGAGGAAAAAAAACAAAACTATTACATATGCATACTTATTAAAGTTTTCTCAATGTTAATACCATTTAATTTATGTTGTATGAAGAAAGGGGGCATTTAAATCAATAATAAAAGTTGAAAGGGAGATGTTTATATATGAGGGAGTTGCAACATATGTTACTACTACTGTGTGTGCTACTGCTGCTGCCTCTGTCACTAAAACTTACTTTAGAAACTAGATTTATTATCATCCAAACATATAATCTGACTCGGCTATTACATAGTTCATGTTCATAAATATTCCTACTTATAATACCTACTTTTTTGTTTGCGAAACATCATTTGTATAGAATTTGCAATTGGATTAGAACCACATAACAATTGCCGAAAACTTGTTTGTCATTAACCGAACGAATTTAAGCGCATTAAAAATCTACTTTAAGACTGTTTGAAGTGTCATTAGTGCGGATTAGCAGACACTTTGATTCCAAACAAATCCATTTTTAGATCTATTTTTACTTGACGGATTTATCGAATTAAAAAGAATTTCAAGGAGAAATGCAGCTGCGCCTTCAAATAATAACATTTCTCAAACCAATTCGGTTTATTATTTAAATATAATAAAATTTTATATTCTGCAACAATTTTTGCATAATCCTGGACTAAATATAAATACATTTTTGGGTTACTAATAAACTGGAAAGTTATAGGGTAAAAAAAAAGGATCAGGCCAGCTAACTTTCTGCTTTCTAAACCGCACCAACAATAAAATTTTACGCATATAATATTGTTTTATAATGTAATAAAGTATTATTGGATGGTAAAGCCGAAAGACGACATCGTCCTTTATATAGACGCATCTATCTAGTTCTCTTTTTCAATTGAATTGTTTATTGACAATAGGAGAGGTAGATTCTTAAGGGTTGCGGTCCTTTTTATTTATTTTGTGTTACAGCACCAAACAGCTACTGACTGGTTTCAACTAAAATAAACGCACAAAACATTCGTTAAAAAAAAAGAAGAAGAAGAAATTACCGCGCGCGCGTCTTCTTCTTCTTGTTAATTCCTATTAAAATTCTATAAATAAAAAGTGTTTGGTTTCGATTCTAATAAAACGATTTAATTGCGCGTATGAGTTCTGGCATTAAAGCGTCTTGTGTGGTGCGCAAATAAAATTTCAAAATCTTTCTAAATATTATTGGAATCAGGAAGCGTTCGTGTATTAATAAAACTACCTCGCCTCTATACTCGTACATATATGAAGGAATAAAAATAAAGGAAATTGAATATTCATTCATTCATTCATTCAAACTTTTTTCCTCTGGCACTATATGGAGGAGGCATAAAACTGTCTCGCAAAGCTTCTCATATATTTTGCGCCATATATACATGCGGATAATCTTGATCATGGATTTTGGCTTACCAGAAAATCTCACCCCGATCAATGAAGAAAACTTTTATGATTCCACTTTTAAACAAAAAAACCTTTTTACCCTCATATAAACAAACGAGCGCCATGCATATTAATCACACCGAAAGCTTCATATAGCGCACATTATAAACAAAAGCGCGTTGATGGAATGCAACGATGTGTGAGAAGGTATAGAAAAATGCATCTTTCATACTGATAATGATTTATAAATGATTAGCAAGAAGATAGATGTGTGAATTAATTATATTCTCAGGGGTAATTGAATATTCTTGATCTGGAAACTTGGAAGGTGATGATGACGATAAAGATTTTCGACCCGTCTTGGATTTATACAATCATCGCATTAATTATACATTTAAAGTAAACGCATTGCTAAGTATCTGAGATCGAAAGGATTATTTGATGTGTATGTGCAGATGTGCATGGCTGCAAGCAAGGAGGTCCTTTAAAAAAAAAGGAATTGTTTACATTAAAGAAAATATAAGCAACAATAGTCAGATTACCAAAGATAATTGTATTATATACTTTTCGAGTTAGAGATTTAGTTCGCATCATCTATAATCTTTTATTCATCGACCTGAACAAACTATAAAATAAATTTCCAAAAAAAAGTTCTTGATTCCTTTGCAATAATAGAAAAATTTGGGAATTTTGTCGTACGTTTTTATGCGATAGACATAGAGGGATGTGATGTAAGAATTGTACCATATGTCAAGAGGATTCATTTGTCTTGTGTGTGTGTATAGGAAAATGAAAAGACGACGAAATGTTGTTTTTTCCTTTATTTTGGTTCTGTTGCATCTTAACGCTCGACTAATACACAAAACGAAGGCGCTCGCACGCCACTAAACCATCCAAAAATAAATCGCGTTTTGTTTGGGCGTTTTCCTTCAATACACATTCTCATTATGATTCGAGTGTCCTCTATTGTTGGATAAACATGTTCCGAATATAATTGTTATCGTTTAACGGCCTGTAAGAATCCCTTCCATATAACAATGCGCATTTTCGAGTTTTATGTGCGGCAGAATGAAGAAGAAAAAAATGTGTGTATGTATATGTATGTATAGAGAGAAGGAGTGAGCAGAGAGGCACTTATTTATAGTTGTGTAAATATTTTATAAAAATTGACAGCCCGCTAACTTGCACCCGAACTTATTGCACACTCGAATCGATTTTCGAGTAGGAAAAACGGAAATGATCGTTCTGTAACAACCTAAATTAACAAAAACATTTGAATTATTACCCTGCACAAACATATGGTTGTAGTGGCTTAGAAAGAAGGGTTATAAAATGGGCACCATTTATTACCATTTAATGAGTATCGCGCCCAACTTATAATTATATTGTCTTATCAACCAGATGCTTTGTTAGGTTTGCGGTTCAAAAGCTACTTAAAAATAGTTTCTTATAAAGAAGTCTTCTTGTCATTGACTTTTAATGAACCAACTGAAATTATGTGAAAAGTTAAGTACACCTATTCCTCGATTCCTGGAAAAATCGTAGAACTTAAAATCCGTGTTAATCGAAAAGTTGCAAAAAGCGATTAATTTAGTAATTTTTTTTATATAATTTGACTGTGTAAAAGCAAAAATACAGTGTAAGTCAAGGAATTAATTATTTTTAACATGCGTGTAAAAAAAGTACTGTGTAAATCGAGGAATAGGTGTATAGGAAATTTTTCTTGCCCCTTGGATGAAATAGAAACCCGTTTAATCAAAAATATGCAAAATGTGCTTAATTTAGTCATTTTTTATATAATTTAATCATCTAAATATAAAAAACAATATTAATCAAGGAAATAATTATTTTTAAAATCCATATGAAAAAAGTATCGTGTAAATCGAGGAATAGAGGTGTATATGAAACTTTTCTTACCCCTTGGAGAAAATTGAAATCCGTGTTAATCAAAAATATGTAAAATGTACTTAATTTAGTCATTTTTTATATAATTTAATCGTCTAAATGCAAAAAACAATATTAATCAAGGAATTAATTATTTTTAAAATCCGTATGAAAAAAGTATCGTGTAAATCGAGGAATAGGAGTATAGGAAATTGTTCTTACCTCTTTGAGGAAATTGAAATCCGTGTTAATCAAAAACATGCAAAATTTAGTCATTTTTTATATAATTTAATCGTCTAAATGCAAAAAACAGTGTAAATCAAGAAATTAATTCCTTTTAAAATCCGTATAAAAAAAGTATCATGTAAATCGGGGAATAGGTGTATATGAAACTTTTCTTACCCTTGGAGGAAATATAATTCCGTGTTAATCAAAAATATGCAAAATGTGCTTTATTTAGTCATTTTTTATATAATTAATCGACTAAATGCAAAAAAACAGTGTAAATCAAGAAATTAATTCCTTTTAAAATCCGTATAAAAAAGTCTATAGGAAATTTTCTTAGCCCCTTGTAGAACAGAAAAAATGATATTCATTTTGTGATATTGAAAAAAAGTTGATAAGCGTAGAGGAATAAAGCATTGGTATACCATAATGGGATTCATCCAGATGCATAATCTTGTGATCAATGAGGTCTGAAGTAGAATATAGTAAAAGATACCTTTTACCTATATATACTTGCCGCATTGTTACACTAAAC
>JAODFZ020001039.1:0-12628 GCA_027574845.2 Deinopsis erosa
CAATTAAAAAAGGAAAATAACTGTCATAATAGATTTGTCACTTTTGACAATTAACTTAAAAATGATCTGTCACTGTATTTATGATAACTGAAATATAGAGAGAGTTTTAAAAACATAACATAGTTTTTAATAGGTTAAGTTATTATATATTCGGTACAACACTAGGTTGAAGGCTTAATTCTGAGCTTGTTTACTTTGTCGCAATTTTGTGAACTTTATCAATTTTATTGTTGATAAACACATGATTTAATAGTTATAAACTGTTTAGTTATAATTTTGCTTTCGTTCCCATGGATAAGATTCATACAATGTAATATAAAACTTTTAAAAATAATTTAATAATTCTGATAATTGTATTGATTCAGCGCGGGGCCCTAAATTCTGGGGCCTCAGACGCATTGAGTCCAATCGCTCCCCGCAGTGCTACGCCACTGGTTCAGTACAAAATACGTGTTTCCAGATAAAACGATTTAAAAATAAATTAAATATTACAATTAACAACATGAGACTGTTTAAAAATGTTTATCTCCAAAAATTTATAAGAAAGTGTTTTTTTAACTCATTTTCCACAAAAATGGACTTAACATAGTTTGCTTCTACGTTACAGATATATAAAAAGCAATGCGAAGCTCCTCTCAATTGTTTATTTAGCAATCAGTATAATAAAGTTCTAAAATTGTGTTGTTTTATAATTAACAATTACTTAATAATATTATTTCGTATTGTATTCTTGGGAAGAAGACAAAAATATTTTCTTCTCTAACCCCTTGTAAAGAAATAGATGGAATTGCCCACAAGACAAGTCGGATTGAACTAACAGAATTTATGTATTTTTAGATTCAAATGTAATGTATATGGAATAAGTGTGTATTGTCTGTATTGATTACAAGAGGGTTATAAATTTCAACTTTCTAACAACAAAACTCAATAAATTCTAAATTTCCTATCTCTTAATCTCGGCAATGTGCGTATCTAATTCCATCTTCCATATATCAACGATTTTTTAAGGAAATTCGAATAGTTGGCGCAATTTTGTTAGCTAAGCTTGGTCAGACTGTAGGCAGTTCTAAAATAGTCTTAAATAGCCCTTATGGCACTTTTGGTTAAATTACACTTCGGTCATTTTGACTTTGTTGTAGATGTTAAACATCTTTTGAAAGTTTCTTGCTATAAATTAACTTCAATATGCCCACATGAGTAACAAATTGCCTTTGTGAAACAAAAAAAAGTAATTTTTTCATTTTGCTCATCTGCAAATTCATAACATATTGAGCTGTAAAACGCTTCCATACATTCAAGATTTATGTGTTTGATAGTAAAATCTTCCCACACACAGAGATCTCTCTTTTCGCAATACTTTTTTCAATTCAATTGAAATTTAACATTTTGAACATTGCGCAGATGTAGTTTTGTATAAATTTGTAGAGTAGCCTCCCGCCAGGAAGAAAATTAACTTTTCGTAAAGTAGAATTATTGTCTGTCACATCTACTTAACCCTTGTCAAATCCTTTCATCTTACACGATGAATGTATGAACATTTATAAATGAAATAAATGGAAAATGCTGTAAACTGTTATGTAAATTAACATACATAGAATACTAATCGAACGAACGTAAAAAGATAACAATCAATTCATATCAATTTTTTCAGATTTGTAATTGACAATTTCCATTCGCTTAAGGCTTTTGCACTCTATTTCCTTATAGGAACCTTTGCATATGGAATTTTTTATAATGAAGCAGATAGAAATTGTAGATTGTAAATATTACTGAAAAGAAAATATTAGTAAATAATTAGTTCATTCAATTTGTTATTATTTATCTATTCATTTAATAACAAAGTTATATTTTTTAACCTATATTGTATGGTAACAGTGGCGTAACTACGGGGTCGCAAAAGGACGCATTGCGTCGGGGTCCATCGAACCTGAAAGCCCTCGAACGAATTTTGAAAAAATCAGGGAATTTGTTTTTTAGTCGTAGGAATTGTTTTTTACATCGCCTCGTATTTTTTCATATTGTGCTTCACACTCCCTGAGCCCTGTTACAATTGCTTCTGTAGAAAGACCATTTAGTAAGTTAAAATTAATAAAAGACTATAGAAAAAATAGTATAGGACAATGAATGATCTTTCTAAGTGAAGCTGAGACAATGGATTTAAAAAATTTAATATGTAAATTTGCAGCAATGAAATCTGAAGAAAACAATTTTTGTAATAATTTAGTTTTTAGTTCATAGTATCTATTTTGTTAGTAAATTTAAAAATAAATAAGTGTTTTCAATTGGCTATAAAGACACGGGCCATTTATAAATTTTGCGTGTGCGCCCAAATTTTCTAGTTACGCCACTGAATGATAAGTATAAATTTGTCATGTCATGTCATAAACTCAAAATATTTTTTGGCTATGTAGGAATCGAACCCAAGACCCATAACTTTACGCTAGGCGACGTTTTATTTACTCTAAAGCAGTATTTCTCAAACTGTGGTCCGTGGGCCACTGGTTGTCCGAGAAGTAGGTCTTAGTGGTCAGCGAAGAACAAACTTCCCGAACAAGTTATTATAAAAAGTAAATCCCTTATTTATGAACTATGGTGGTCTGCGGTTTCATCGAATTCTTATAAATGGTCCGTAACTATCAAAAGTTTGAGAAACACTGATCTAAAGTATTATATTTCAAGTTTCAACTCTTCTTTAAAATTTTTTTAATGAATTTATATGTAATATAGAACTAATTGTAAGTCTAATTTTACAATGATATTAAAAGCTGTCAAGTCTGTCTCAAGAAATGGATAAACAAAGGGAAGGAAAATATGGAAAAGAAGGAAAATAAATGAAAAGAAAGAAAGTAAGGAAAAGAAGTAAAGAAAAAGAAAAGGAATGAAACGAATGAAAAGGAGGAAACGAAGAAAACAAGGAAAACGAAAGAAAGAAGGAAAAGAAGGAAAGAAAAGTAGAAAAACAAGGAAAAGAAGAAAATAAAGAAAACGAAAGAAAGAATGAAAAGAAGGAAAGAAAAGGAAAGGAATGAAAGGAAGAAAAACAAGGAAAAGAAGAATACAAGGAAATCGAAAGAGAAAATGAAAAGAAGAAAAACAAGGAAACGAAGAAAACTAGGAAAACGAATGACAGAATGAAAAGAAGGAAAGAAAAGGAAAGGAATGAAAGGAAGAAAAACAAGGAAAAGAAGAAAACAAGGAAAACAAAAGAGAGAATGAAAAGAAGGAAACAAAAGGAAAGGAATGAAAAGAAGAAAAAGGAGGAAACGAAGAAAACAAGGAAAATGAAGGAGAGAAGGAAAAGAAGGAAAGAAAAGGAAAGGAATGAAAAGTAGAAAAACAAGGAAAGGAAGAAAGCAAGGAAAACAAAAGAGAGAATGAAAAGAAGGAAAGAAAAGGAAAGGAATAAAAAGAAAAAAAACAAGGAAAAGAAGAAATAAGGAAAACGAAAGAGAGAATGAAAAGAAGGAAAGAAAAGGAAAGGAATGAAAAGAAGAAAAAGGAGAAAACGAAGAAAACAAGGAAAACGAAAGAGACAATGAAAAAAAGGAAAAAAAAGAAAAGGGATGAAAAGAAGAAAAACAAGGAAACGAAGAAAACAAGGAAAACGAATGAGAGAATGAAAAGAAGGAATAAAAGGAAAGGGATGAAAAGAAGAAAACAAGGAAAACGAAAGAGAGAATGAAAAAAAGGAAAAAAAAAGAAAAGGAATGAAAAGAAGAAAAACAAGGAAACGAAGAAAACTAGGAAAACGAATGAGAAAACGAAAAGAAGGAAAAAAAAAGGAAAGGAATGAAAAGAAGAAAAACAAGGAAAAGAAGAAAATAAAGAAAACGAAAGAGAGAAGGAAAAACTATTATTATAACTCTACCATTAAATTAGTGCCACATAAATATACATAATTGTATTTTGTATTAACAGGTTGTTTCATAAATGTGTAAAATTTAAATGAAACGCATATTAGAAAAGCTTTTTAAGTTAGGTATGATAGCTTTATAACTTTTATTATACTATAGAAACTTAATTTATGTTGTGGCTTTTGTTTGTGATCTATAAATCTGTCGTCAAGACTTACACTATCCCCTATGCCTAGACTACAATGCGGTTTTCCGAAAGACACAATAGAGAATATTACCCACATCGACATTAATTTATTTTATTCTTTTACATTTCATTATTTCAAAGTAATCAACGACACATTTTAATTTATTAGAGCTGGGGAAATAAAAGGGGTAAATTTATTTAAATAATAAAACCTAGTAAGTTTATTATATCTTTATTATGAAGCTATGAAATGAAATGTATTTTAAATCTAAATTGTTTTTGTAATATAGGCAACTAAATATACTAAAAAATATTTTATATAAATAATAATTTATTTATTATAGGTAGAACCCCAATTTTTTTTTACGGGGTATCCAACAATTTTTAAGTTCTGCCACTAACTATAAATATAAATAAATTATAATTATACAAAAATTACTCCAATCAAGTAAAATTTTCATATTTTTTAATTAATTGCTAGTTGTTAATATATGCAACCAAGTTAACGCATTGAATTTAAAAGGAGAGGGAATTTGGTAATTTCAAATTTAAATCGAATATTACAACAGTATATTTCAATTATCTAAGGAAAATGAATGAAAAATCAACTATTTGTAAAATTTTTATATTAATTTATTATTTATAAATGATACCCAAGCAATACATAACGTATTAATAATAATAAGTAATAATAATATGGCAAAAGGTATTTTATTTTAATATAACATACTTATCAATTTTTTAACTCTTATTGCACCTACCTCTAATTAAACAAATGACCAATAAAGTCAACTAATTTAAATACAAAAAGAAAGACAAAAATACTTTACAATACAATAAAAAATAAAGAGAGAACATCCTAACTTAAATATTAGGAACATTTTAATTTACAAAATAAATGTGTTATATAATATAATATATAATTTCAATCATCTTTTAAGTAAGTATATAACGATAAAATAAAACATGTTTCTTAGATTTAAGTACAACACAATTAACACTTTAGCAAAAAAAAAACATTACAAAAGAAATGCAAATATAGATAAATGAAGAAAATAATTTACAAATTCGGGCATTCATTAGGTATACTAAGTCAGTTATAATTTACACATACACCTAACTGTTTTTTCATTTTTTTTTTAAATTTATTTATTTATATAATATAGTGTGTATATATATACGATTCTGCCGTTTAGCAAAACTATATTATTATTATTTTCGGTGTTAACGGTTCTCTACGCTATAAAAAGTTACATATTATTTACTCTCGTAAAGGGAGTGAGGTTTAGGAACTCTGCTTACAGCCTAAAACCATCCTAGGATGATTCAATTGCTGCTTTTTTATTTTATTTATTTTTTATATATTTCAGAAGGCACCCAGTCCCTCAACAATAATAAGAATATATCTACAAAACGTATCGTTTGTTTTACCCTTAAATTGTATAAAGCAAAATAGTCTCATATTGAGGAAACATCTAAACATCAAAAGCGTATGTGATGTTATATACAATTTAGAAAATTAATTCAATTTTTTTGTTTTGAAAAGGTATTGTTGAGGAACCGTACTAAATTAGGAACCATTACTCCGGTTTATTTGCATTTCTAATTAAAACGAAATGATTTAAAAATGAACGTTAATCAACCGATTAAGGAAACTGCTGTAGAGTCCTTTCTGTTTTCTATATCATCTTCCAACTGTTAATAACTAACATTGTGTTAGAAGATGTTAATATGGCACTGCACATACATGTTTTAAGCTCGCCATAGAACCCCCAAAAAGAGGTTTCTTATATTCTACATTTACAAAAAAAGATTCTGTACAATAATGCATATAAAAGAAAAGAAATTTTCCTGCGTTTTGGGTTACTATGTAAAAGTTAAGTACATAAACTATTACCGGTATTATTGTTACATAAAACATAATAGAGATCTTTGTCTTAGCTGGTTGATTATTTATGGAAAAAATGAGGTAGACTTTAAGACTGATTGTGACAGAAATAAAACTTTGCTTTGCGATTTCGAAATAATTTTTAAATTATTGCATTTCCGAACGCGCAGCTTCTTATCATATATAAATATTAATAAAATAATTAAAAAAATGCAATAATTTATAAATCACTTTCAATCTTATAAATATTTACAAATGTACTAATTACTAACGTTCCTAATAAGGTAAAAATACGATCACTTTCTGAAAACTACAAACGAAACAGAAAAAAGAAAAAAATATCTTTTCTTTTAGTCACAGCTTTTATATAAACACTGTAACAATAATTCTTCAAATATTTTACTATTTACAATAACAAAGTATAAGTAACGAATTAAAAAGAATGTTGTTAATTAAGAATTCGCTTTTTTTTAGTTTAACAATTTGTTTAGTACTTAATAAGTACGGGCATTTCATCTTAAAGCGCACAACTTAAAAAAATAGTCACTGGTGCCGTAAATTTTTCTTTTAGTATACATAATTTTTGTTTTTTTTTTGTATTTTAGAAAAGATGCACACCAATTATTGGGTGATTTATTTAAAATAGTATACAATTTATTGGTATTCCTTTCATTTATATTATTATTTTTTCATTTTGTTAATTTAACAACGTCTCTAATCCTAAACTTATCCAATAATTAACAATGACCTCTAATATCGGATTTATCGCTATATTTTTTTTGTCTTATTATAATGTTACATCTACCTCTAGATTTATATAAATGGCTATTTTACTCATCAAAAAAAAAAGAACGTCTCTTAAGCAGATTTACACCATTCTATTTAACATTTAACAATTACTTCCAAGAGCATCTAGCTACAACTTGCAGTCCTTGCCTATAGCGACAAGCCTGAATTATGAGGTATGAATGATAAAAAAGCAAAAATTGAAAAATGCACAAAGAATTCCCAAATAAATTTGTACAAATTTAGTGCACATTTTTAGTGAAATTTAGATTATTTATATAAAATAGGAGATGGTCAAGCATTTGAACGCTTGGAAGGTAACTGATTAACGAGGGAAGTAGTTTTTTTGGAAGTTCATTTATACATAATAAGCATTATTATCTAATTGTGATTTGTTCATTTCATTTACAATCTAATGACTGACTGACTGAGTGAGTGTGAGGAAAACTTATGACTTAAAAATACCTGATATCGTAACATTATAAATTTGTAATTAATTGTACCTGACTTGATTATCACGGATATGTGTGCTTGGGCTGACTAAAAAAATTCTAGATTATTTATTATTGATTGCATAATATTTCGTTTTGATATATTTATATAATTTGTCATTAATGATCCCTGATATAATTATTAAAGAATGTTTTGCATTTGTACTATTTATGACATAAATTTCTGTATACCTGAGAAGTGAATGCGTAAAATGATTGAACGGTGATTGTTTCTTTCATTTCTTTCTAATTGCTTATCATGGGAAGCATAAATATTTAATTTTTATATGAGTATTGGAAGCATCTATAAAAAAATAATAATAATAATACCTATATATTATAACGATTCAGTTTTAAAGTCGATTTATATCTTTTGTTTAAAATTACGTACAAAAATATTATTGTAAAAAGGCAAAAACGCTTTGTACCATTTTCACCTGAATAGAATGTCCATTTCTCTGTTTTGTATACAATTTGTATGGTGTTGGGGTACATTTAAAAATCAACCCAATCGCAATACAACGCCTATTATAAAAATCTGTTCGTAAATAGAATTTTGCTGAATGCAATCTTTAAATATACCCGTATTAGTTTAATCAATAAACATAAATCATCAACAATAAAACGTAAATAATGACCCGTTTGAAAATACACAACACGTTTAAAAGGTATAGGAACCTGCAATGCTAATTCTAAATCACTGGTTATACTCATCATTTTTATCTGAATCAACATTTAAATCTGGCACGTTCTAAACATGGTACAAATCTACACAACAGGTTTAAATGCTAAACATCAACATTAGTTTCATTTTCTTCTTTTTTCTTTATAATAATAATAATAATTAATATATCTTTCTTATTTTCATTATTCATTTGTAAAATACCGTATACTATGAGAACCCTTATTGTTTGCATCAAGTTAAAATTATTTGTATTGAGGTAGATGGATGGAATTTCTTAAAGAAGTATTGCAACCCATTGAAAGGGCGCTACTTGAACAGAGGTAGTTGGATGGAATAAATGAGTATTTTTTGTCTTGTGTTTTTTGGAGAAAATTACATGGCAAGAGTAATGCGGCGACTGAATTCTATTCGTACACTTACAAACTATTCTCCCACTTTAACTGTTTCCGGTTCCGGTTCATCCTCACTGTACTCTTCTTCACCACCCGAGGAATCAGCGCCTTCGTCATTCTCTCGTTCGCGTTCATTTCTTTCATCGAGTATAACGTCACCCTCTCCTCTTCGTATTTCATCGTTACGCTTCATCATGAAGTCATTAGCAGCTCCAATTTGCTGCTGCATTTTCTCTATGAAATGCTGCTGGGAAGCTTTGTCTAAACCCATCGCATTTAATTGTGCTAATTTCGCAGCGTGCACCGCAGCGGCAGCTTGCTCTGACATCATCATCATTCCGCTATTTTCCGTAATGAATTGGAGGTATGTGTCTAGAATTGCCGAGCCAGTTGAGTTACTTGACGATACTGGCGGCGCTAGAGGTGCTGGATACGGTTCTTTGGATAAATTGTGAGCTATAGAATCGATGCTTTTCGCAGCGATTGCTTGTCCCGACGAGTTGAGTTTATTCTTTAAATGGTTATGATGATGGTTTAGGGGCGGCGACATGGCCAGATCTAAACCACCATATCTATGATGTGAAGAGGTTGTTAAGTCTTCTGGATCGTTATCACCACATATTGAACTTCCAGCTTCAGACGTCGCATAAACACTCTTTGCGTCCAATTTAACATCGGATCGCCTTGGGCCGGTAGGTGACGCTCGCGCTCTCAGTTCCGCAGGCGAAATTTTCACTCCTGCTTTGGCTAATAATCTGCGTATAGAAAAAATAAATTTATGTTGTCATTATGTCACATAATGTTAATCTAACATACCTGCTGGCTAAATCTGGATCAAAAGGCGCTGGCATTGGTAGTACGGGAAGATCTTTAGTGCTTATTCCTCTATGTTGTCTAGACATGTGCGAATGTAACGAATTCCTCGATTTTGCTACCGTTCCGCATAGTACGCATCTGTAACCGGGACAAATAGTATGTTTGTCTTCCAAATGTGTTCGTAATGTGTGGGCCGATCTGTAGATTTTTCCACATTTCGGACACGGCCTTGGATCAGTTGCTCTAACTCGCATCATATCAAGCGATCGTCGTGAAACTAGAACAAAACAATTATCATTCATTAACTTTATTTAGCACTTAATTCAGGTATATCGAATTAATAACCCAATAATTAGCAGAGAATTATTTATTTTTCTTATCAGATTTACAGCTCAATTTAATTAAAAGCGATTAGGTAAATTTTTTAGTCACATCTTTGGTGGCTCTACTAAAAAGTAATAGGAACCGCATAAATCTTAAGCCTACTAAAACAAGAGACAACTAAGAAAAAGGAATCGGAACAATTTCGAGTCTAATTTGGCGCACGCACAAAAGTCACTTCACTCTGGTCCGTTTTGCTTCGTCCATTCCATTCGCGTACTTTATCGATTTAACCACCGAATCGTAAATAGAGGGTATAAGATATATATAAATCACAATTCGAGGGTTTTATTTGTATTCCCCTTTTTAGCTTCGCTGTGCAATTATTGATTTCGTAATAATCTGGATGCGAAGAGCTTTTTTTTGCTATAACAAATAGCGCACACTGCAGATTTATCATTCCTGGTTTCAAATGTAATGAATTCTGTTTACTGGTTTTATTTATACGATTCGTTTTTGCTTGTTATCAAATAAAGTTTTTTTTTTATATGTATTTTGTTTCCTAATTATATTAATATGCATAACATATTAATAAATCGCATTTTGTATGATTCGTTTTCTCTCTACAAACTCCATTTTAATTGTTTCATTAGTTCCCATTGAGGTGAGTGTTTAGTTCGCATGTGATTTCGAACGGAGTTGGGATGCGAAAATCTTCGTCCACATTCTATTACTGGGCAAACGGGACTGTCGCGTGGGTAGTGTTCATCGATGTGTGTTCTAGCCATATTCAAATTTGGTAGGATCAAATCACATAAAGGGCATTCGTACTTGATGTTCATTCCCGATGGCTGCTGCTGTCCACTGCTGGCATCTGTAATGCCACGCTGCACTATAGTTTCTGCACTCAACAATCATAAATAATTATCGCGATTTTAAACACCAATTACTATTATGTATAAACTATCATCAATCTCAAATCCTGTAAGTTAACTCAGAAAATGAAAATAATCATTTTCACATGACACATTCAGTTAATGCGGTTATTAGGTGAAATTTTGCGATGTGAGATAATCATTTAAAATCCATAAAGTATTTATATAATATGAATTATTGATTAGAATTGGGATTCTGTTCTATGAACTATATTTACATTTGGTTAGGTTGGAATACAGAATGGTTCTTTCAGTTAATTGAATATTAAGCAAGTTATGTACTATACAGGGTGAGCAATCATTCCAAATAAAAAAAAAACCAATTTAGTAAATAAAAAATAAAAAATTCAATTTTTCAAGTTTAAAATTTAGAATGATTTTTGCCATAATTAGGTATTTAATAGACACAAATTATTCAATGAAAATTTCCTAATTTTATTTCATATTTATAATTTTGACAACTTGTTTCAACAAAATTTTCAAGTTTAAAATTTAGAATGATTTTTGCCATAATTAGGTATTTAATAGACACAAATTATTTAATGAAAATTTCCTAATTTTATTTGATATTTATAATTTTGGCAACTTGTTTCAACTAAATCTAACAAAAATTTTTTTATAAAATGACATTTAAAATCATTGTTACCCCACAAATATGTTAATTATAATATAAAATGAAAACTTGTTTAATATGGTTTGATAATGGATATAATTTGTCCGAAACATATTGCCAAAATTTTAAAAATCAAATAAAATTAGAAAATTTTCATTGAATAATTATTATTCATTAAAATTTGTGTCTATTAAATTAAAATTTAGGTTAAATTGATTTAATTTGATTTGTAAATTAAATTTAAGTGTTATTACTTCAAATAAATATAAAATATATAAATGGAATTTTAAAATGCATTTATAAAAAATCAATTTATAAGAGGAAATTAAAAATATTAGAAGAAATTGGTTTACATATATAATTTTATTTTAGATTAAAATTGAATAAAAATTAAATTGCATTTTGTTCATTTCCAATATTTCTTGCATGCATGTGCTTAGTCTATTCGTTGATAATGTTTTATGATTTATTCAATCATAAACTTCACACTAAAAGCCCTATTTTCATATGTTTTATATTTTAGGAGCCTATCTAAGAATGTTATAGATAAAATAAAAGAATAATTGGCCGCTCCTGTTGATTATAGCATAAAATAAACCTCTCTACCAATTACAGTACCTGTTTTCTCAAAACATATTACTAAAAGAGATTTTATAGCAGCATATTGTTTAAATAAAAGGTTTTAAGATCTGGTCTTGATATCTGGCATGCGTGCTCTTTGGCCATTACGCACGTTTATTACTTTATGTTCGATAACGTATTCCCATTGCTTCTGTGTATTTTAAGAAATTACTTTCGCTTTTCATAAAAACCTTCCTCTCTTCTATTCACTTCTATTGTGAGGGCAGAAGAAAGAAAGCGAACTTCTAAACATATGCAATGAATTTTTTTATATCGCATTACGGAAAATATATACTTTAATAAAAAAATACTCGTATACAAAGGAAAAGATATCGTCAAAATAATTCGCTGATATTTCAGCTTTTGCTACCGTACATTAAAACCCGAATGTATTTTCCAGTGCGTTTGCAAAACTGTTTTCTATTGATCTGCTCCTAGGAAATATAATCCAAGAATGAAGAAAAAAAAGAGAGAGCGGCGAAGCCATTGTGTGTGTGATATTCAAATTGTAAGAAATAAAAGAAAAACAATAATGTCACAAAGATAATGCATAAAAAATTGTTTTCCACTATCCATAAAAATAGAATCGCGCCGAGCGCATGATTCTTTTTCATTTTGCGTGGTCGCATTCAATCTTTTTGATTCATTACCAAACCGTTAGAATAATAACAAACAAAAAAAATGTTTAAATAATTGCTCGCAATTTTACATTTTCTATGAGCCATATATATCAGAGCATACAATTACTTTAATGATTTCAATTCGAACCAATTATAAGGTCCATTATTTTAATAACAATAAATTAAGGATGTACTTACTCGAACAAAGCTTATAGAAAATTACAATTGCATTACTCAATCTTAAATAAATGCTGTATCAACAGAAAAAAATGTTAAATGCCTAGTCATTTATGGAAATTACTGCTCTATCTTTAGTTTAAGTAGGATACTAATGTCCTTCAATGTGGGAAGTTAATGTCAAAGGTACTCCCTATGCTATTAGTTTAAAGAAGTGCACCACATTTTCGGAATAATAAAAA